>PVKH010008596.1:0-19388 GCA_004027955.1 Chaetophractus vellerosus | reverse complement strand
TCTAATAAGAGCCAAATTCTCATTTTAAAAATATCCATTTAATTGAAGAATCAAATTTAGACCCAATTTCTAAGAACAAATCCATTCCAGATATGTAGCTTGGAGAATATGAGCCCTTGAGAGCAGGGACTTGTTAGTCTTATTTAATGTTTTATTTCCAATGCCTAGAACAGTGTCTGGGGCATAGTAGGTGTTCAATAAGTGTTGGTTGAATAAATGAAGACCCATGCTCTACCTTGTATCTTTAATCTAACTATAGCAGTTTGATATTATTGATGAATTCCAAAAAGAAATATTGGATTATGTTTGTAAACTTGTCTTTCCCTCTGGGCGTATTAGAGTGTATTGGATTCAGAGGTTTAACTTGATAAAATAATGATTAAGGCTTTGATGGGGCCATGTCAGTAGAATGTTGCATCCCCACCCCCTTGGTGGGTGAAAAGACAGAAGGCCCCGGGAAGTGAAACAAGCTCTTCGCCTAATAGTCTACAGCTGGCCTTGTGGAGATAACAGCTGAGCCTGGAGAGAGGTAAGCCCCGGGAAGAGAGGAACCCGGGAAGCCTGAACCCTGGCAGATGTAGGCAGCCATCTTGCTCCAACACATGGCCAAAGACTTTAGTAAGGGAAGTAATTTATGCTTTATGGCCTGGTAACTGTAAGCTTTTACCCCAAATAAATACCCTTTATGAAAACCAGCCGATTTATGGTATTTTGTATCAGGACCCCTACGGCTAATATACTACCTTTAAGAGATATGAAAAGACCATATTTTGTATTTCCCCTTTTCTAAGTCAACTGCATGGATGATTTGCTTGACCCACCCTCTCCTTTTCTACTTAGGTTCCTCTTATCCTTGAAAAACACCCAGAAAATTTTAGCATTTTACAGTCAAATGACAAGCAGTACTTGGAATTTGATTGTTATTATGGCAATGCAAAGTTCAATACTGTTATCAGTTACCTTTTCAGACAGGAAAAGCATGCTTCTAGCTTCCCTGAACTTAAGAAATTCTCCTTTCTACCTCATTAGTGTCCCATAGATACAAGTTTGTTTCCATCTCTGTGTCTTTTCTTATGGCTCAAATTGCCCTTCACTACTTAGAGACTCATCACCCAACTAATGCATTTTATTAATATGCAGCAAAACAAGGAGAAGAAAATTATAACTTGTCAGGCACCTCAAAGGGAAAGAAGTAATTTGCAGTCTTCAGAGCTACCCAGAAGCATATACTGTTTTTCATTAGAGAACAGCAATTTTGGCAGGCATTATGTTGGCTCAATATTCCCTTAAACAAAACCTTGATGCTAATTTCTCCCTGGCTAACAAATCCATCATGGCAATTAGTCTGCTCAGCATTTCATTTTCTAAACAGCAAATAGCACCACAACTTGAGAATTCCCCTAGAGATCATTTCCTGAAAGCAAAAATTCTGGTGGTTTTGCTTGGTGCTTCGTGGAAGGTGAACCCTAAAAGGCAGGAGGCTTGGTACATTAGATGGGGAAGGGGTGCTTACTAGCTCCCTTTTTGGCAGCTTTAATTCCCCCAATCCTTCAGTCCATTTCAGAAAGGTACCCTAGAAGTATGTTCTTTCATTTCATTGTCCCAAACTCACCAACCATTCCTCCCCAACAGAACAAAGGAGAAGCTGGCTCAGTGTAGGGTAGAGAACTTAAAAGGCCATTATCGAAGGAGCCATCCTCATTTCCCATGATCTTCTCTCCTCTAGCCCTAAATGACCTTGAACTTCAGTAATTAGATTCACAAATAGAATACACCTCCTGAGAAGGTGAATGAGATCATACTGATCTCCGGGCCAGGGCAATAGGGAATGGTAGAAAACTCCAGGATAGAATTCACAGGACCTGTGTTCCCATAGGTATTTCATCACTCAGATGTCTGGTTAGTATACTTGCCAAGAAACCTCAGCCAAGTCACTTAACCTCTCTGAGCCTCCTCAGTCCATCTATAAAATGGGGATAATAAAACACAACCTTGCCATTTTGTTCTGAGGATCAGAAAGGAACATGAAGTTTAATAACTTTTTAGGTAAGGCACCTGTGAAATGTAGCATCAGCAAGGCTGGTAGGAATTCTGGGAATGATTGTTCTACATGGTTCTTTTTGTTTTTAGTTGAGAATTTAAGTTCACATGCCATAGAATTTACCTCTTAAAGTGTACAATTCAGTGGTTTTCAGTATATTCATAACATTGTGCAATCATCACCAATGCATTCTAGCACGAAAAGATATCCATTAACGGTCACTCCCAGCTCCCCCAGAACCGCAGCCACCAGCCACCACTAATCTACTTTCTGTCTCTATAGGTTTGCCTATCCTGGAATTGT
The DNA here is from genome assembly GCA_004027955.1 of Chaetophractus vellerosus. Classification (NCBI taxonomy): domain Eukaryota; kingdom Metazoa; phylum Chordata; class Mammalia; order Cingulata; family Chlamyphoridae; genus Chaetophractus; species Chaetophractus vellerosus. Next base: position 17,044 of record PVKH010008596.1, on the reverse strand, counting down.
CATATAAATAGAATCATACAACATTTGGCTTTTTGTGTCTGGTTTCTTTCGCTCAGCATAATGTTTTCAAGCTTCATCCAGCTTGTAGCATTATTAATACTCTACTCCTTCTGTGGCTGCACAACATTTCATTGTATGGCTCTACCACATTTCTTTATCCATTCATCTGTTGATATACACTTGGTTGTTTCCACTTTGAAGCTATTATGCATCATGCTGCTATGTACATTCATGCACAAGTTTTTCCGTGGACATACATTTTCATTTCTTTGAGAATACACCTAGGAGTGGAATTGTTAAGTCATACGTATCTCTAATTTTTTGAGGAAAAAAAACAGCCAAACACTTTTCCACAGTGGCTGCAGATTTTATATTCCCACCAGCAATGCATGAGGCTTCTAATTTCTCCACATCCTCACCAGGTTCATCTACTTTTAGGATGCAATTTTCCTCCGGTAATGGAACATTTCTAAGGGGACTAGAAATTTCATCTTTTTCTTTCTTTCTCCTCCTACTCCATCCACTCTTGTATCCAAAGTTCCTTTGCTTATAAGGACTATAGTCATGTTGGATTAAAGTGTGCCCTGCTTCAATTTGGCCTCACTTTAATAGGGTCTTTGAAGATGCTACTTACAAATGAGTTCACACTCACATTGAGGGCGAGGACTAGAACATGTCTTGTGGGGGACATGATTCAATCCCCAACAGTTACCTTCTTATCTCTGCTACAGTCACAAATGAAGAGAAAGTTGGGTCCTAGAGATCTGCACTTCCCTCACCCCTATTGGAGAATTACCAGGCCTTTTATTATTTGTAAGGCCCTCAAAGGGATTAGGCTGGGTAGATGGGAAAGGGTTGAAGGAAAAGCATCTTGAACCCTCCGTGTGGTTCCTCCTGAAACTGTGGAGATCTGGAATGGGAGGATTGCAGCTCCTTCCGGAGGTAGAGGCTTGGGGACGGGGGATTGCAAGGATCCCTGGGGGGCATTGGTAACAGTTTCCCTCATCAACTTGAAACAGATGCTCTCTACTATGAATAGAGTCACCCGCTTGCATAAACTCCAGTGGTGACCAGGACAGATTGATAACACATTGCCTCAACCCCTGTTGTCTTACCATTGGACTTTTGACCTTGGAATGTGGGGCTTAGAGGTAGAATCTATTTACAAGATAAAAGAAGTCATCCAGCACCTTGGGCATCATGAAGCAGCTTACTCCTGTTTATACATGTCTAGCTTAGGGGGAAAATATTGTCTATCTTTTCATTTATAGATGGGGCAACAAAAGCTAAGTGAGGTTAAAGAATTTGCAAAGTTCACAAAACTTGTAAGTGTAAGAACTAGAATTCACAGCCAGGTTGGGTGAAAAGACAAATACTTTCCCCATATTCTGTGGTCACCCTACCATGCTAGGGCAGCAGTCTACAGTCTTAGGCATGTTGCCACTGTGGAAGGAAAAGAACCTCCTGTCAAGCAACATTTCCTCTGGCTTGTGGTCCCCTTTCTCCTCCACCTCTGCAACAACCTCTAGGTTCTTTTGATTCATCTTTCCTTAAAAGGGGGTCACATTTGAACTTCTTTGTAACCAAAGGACAGCATACTTTATCTCTATAAGAAGGATGATAAGCAAGTAGGACATCCTGACATTTTTATAGGATCAGGAAGATGTTATGCTCGGGGAAAAAACTGGGAACATCATCTTTAAATATTTCCTCTGGAACTGCCTTTAACAACTTGGATTATACATTTAATTTGTTTTCCTCTATTACTTTTTTTCTAAACATTCTAACACATCTAATTTTCTTTCTTTTTTTTTTTTTGTTGTTGTTAACTCAAACTAAAGCCAGAAAGATGCAGTCATTTTAAAAATTGGATTACTTCATTCCTCACTTTCTTAGTTCACTTTCCTTTGACCAAAGCAAGAAACAAGCCAACAGAATCTTACCCATGAGGAGGAACATTAATTAAACCCAAACTTTGAAATGATACATTTATAATATAGCCACAAATTATGAATAACACCCTCTTTGTCAAGTATATTAGGACTTCAATGTGAAAAAATTAACGAGAAATATGAAAGTCTGGTTGTACTGAAATGTAAAATTAACTTTGTTAGAAAACGAAATTTTTTTCTGAAGAGTTTGCACCTTTCCACATTGACATTATTTTAATCATTAATTCCATATCTCCTAGAACCTATATGGGCCCATTTTTTATTTAGTGATGAAGTTTTTATATTTCCTCTCATTTCATATTGAATTTTTTTCAGCTCTTTTCTGGATTTTCAAGATGTGATAGCTTCCTTATGTTTATCCAAGGAAAGGCACAGATTAAAGTCTCTGCAATCTTCTTTTCAAGAGAAGCAGAAGTAGCTTCTGCACCAAGACACCAATTTTAAGCTTTACATCACACGTACTTAATCATCACTACAAATTCATGAAATTTCTATCAGGCTTTAAGCAACCTGTTAATTTGGTACCTGGTTGTCTGGCCATGAACAAAGGAATGACTGAATTTTTCACATGACATTTCATGAGTTTGGAGCTTTCTAGAAAGCACCAACTGGTGTGCTTAAATTCACATTTCAGGTTGGGCAGGGACTTTTAATTTAAGGGTCATACTTAATGGTAAATTTTGGACAGTGGTGTGTGAACACAGAAGCACCTGCTATTGGCAATTTTATCTCATACTACAGTTTCCTAGTTGAAAAGGAATACAGGAAATGTTCATGAAATTTGGTTCACAGAGAACATTTTAACTTTCTTAGAAGGAAATTACCATGGAATAAAGAGCATAGGCTTTGTCTAAAGCTAGATGAAGGACTGAATCTCAGCTTTGCCACAAACTAGTTCTGTGATGTTAATTAAGTCACTTCACCACAACGTGGTTGTGAGGAGTAAATGGATATGTGAATGTGCTTAGTACCTGGCACAACATATTTTAAATGCACAAGAAATGCTAGCTTCTTTCTGTTCTTTAAAACTGATAAACCAGCCAAGGGAAATAAAAGGATTGTTTTCAACTATTCAAGAACAGCATCTGCCCTGATATTTTTATCCTATTTAAAAAGCCTTCCCTTTTTCCAATTTCCTTCTCCAGTTATTGCCCATTCCCTGGCTCCTCTTTAGAGCAAAACTCGAAAGAATTAACTATCCTTGCTGTTACAATTTCTCTCTTCACATTCTCTCTCAAATTCACTGCAATCAGCCTCCCTCTGTCCCAAGAGAAAACGTTCCTGATGAGATCAGTCATGATCTCAAATAGAGTCCTTCTCTTCTCTAGACATAGTCACTTTATTCGTGAACTCACCCCCATCCCGTGGCTTTTAAAACTACCAACTCGATGCTGATGCACTCCTAATTTTTATCTCCAGCCTGAACGCTTATACTCACTTGCCTACTTAATATCTCCACCTGGATGTATGACAGAGATCTCAAACTTAATGTATTCCAAACTGAACTCTGAAGCTTCCCTTTAAAACCTGCTATTCCCACAATCTTCCTGTCTTAGTCAATGAAAACCTCATTCTTTCAATTGCTCAGGACAAAATCCTTGAAAGCCTCAGGAGCTTTCCCGGAGTTATGGTGCAGTGACATACAAACAAAATCTCAGCAGCTCACAGCAACATTCATTCCTTGCTCACATTACATAGCAGCTGAGGGTAGGCTGTGATTCTGTACCACATTCTCTTCACTCTAGGATCTAGAGTGAAGGAATTGTGTCCCATAACCAACTTAGGACACTGCCTTTCTCATGGCAGGGGACAAGAGAGAGAGGGTGGAATGAAAGGATTCTGTTGGAAAGGGACACATTCAGTCCCGTCACAATTCACTGGCCAGAGCAAGCCACAAGTCCAAGCCTGGTGTCAGTGGAGTGCAAGGGTAAATCTCCCAGAAAGACAGGCCCCGCAGGAGGGGGCAGCAGATATTTTGACAATAATACAAGCTAACACAGAATCTTTTACTCCTTTCTTTCTTTCAGATCTCATATAAAATCCATCTGGAAATCCCGTAGGCTGTAACCTCAAAATATACCTACAATGCAACTATTTCTCACCACCTTCAAGGCCACCTCTCTGCTCCAATATGCCACTATCTTGAGCCTGGACTATTACAATAGCCTCAAACTGGTCTTCATGCTTCTGTCCTTGTTTCCCTATGATTATTCTCAACACAGCAGCCTGGACAACCATGCAAAAATATAATTCAGATTACGACACTCCTCTGTGCAAAACCCTCTGATGGATCCCCATTTCTCTCAAAATAAAAGTCCTTACAATGTGCAATGGTCTATAACACTTTACCTCATCTAACATTCCCCATTTCCTTTCTGACTTCATCACCTGCTAACCCTCTGCACCTTCCCTCTCACCTCAACCCAGCCACACTGACCTTCAAATCACAGGCACACTCCTGCCTCAGGGACTTGGCCTTCGTCCTTTCTACTTGGAGATCTGTTCCCTCAGATATGCGCCTGACTCACTCACTCTTCTCCTTTAGGATTTTATGTAACCTTCTTAATGAGACCTACTAGGGCCACCTCATTTAAAATTGCAGTCCCATCCTCAGCACTCAAAATCCCCTTAACCTGTGCTAATTTTTAGTCTGCAGTACTTATCATATTTGAACTTAATATGTGATTTACTTATTATACTCATCATCACCCCCTACTAAAATGTCAGCCTCACAAATGCAGGATATCTATCTGTTTTGTTCCCTGATGTACCCCAAGCACCTAGAATGATGCTTGGCACATGGTAGGTGCTCAAAAAAAAATCTGTTAAATGAGTGAATCAAATGAATGAATAAATGAATCTTGCACAAATTCCTTATTCTGCTTCAACAACTGCCCTCCCTAACATTGTAAAATTTATCTGGTCAGACACCTAGGCGATATCCAATTAAGCAAATATACCTAATGCTAAAATTTCTTGTTCTTCATTAAGCTTTATCATATCATTTAATTTCCCTAAGGAAATATAATAAGGACTGGATCAAATAAAATTGAGATTCATTTTGTCTGAGCAAAAATGTTTGCTACTTTTTAAACTGCAATATAGCAGTAAAAATAACATTTAAACACTTGGGCTTTTGTTTGGATTTTTTCCTTGGTTAAGGGGAAGAGGTGAGCAGGGGAGAATTTTAAGCCAAAGCTTAAGACTTAGAAACTTTGGGGGAAAGGCACCAAAAGAATTCATCTATAAAGAGAGACATCTTAATTATAATCAATCTTGAAAGCTACAGTGGTTATATACAAAATAAAACTAACTCAGGAAAAATGATAAATGAAAATATTGTTTTCAGATAATAATAAATTATTTTATATTCTTAATAATATCCGATAGTTAAGATATTTTTGCAATTCTGCAGTCTCCTTGGAGGGACACAAATTTGTTTGGTTTTTGGTTCCTTTTCAGTCCTTTCAAAATAGATTGGGCCAATCTTTTCCTGCTATTTCACATGGCATCACGACAAAGTCTCAGCTAATTGTCTCCATATACTAACAGAAGTCAAAATAATTAACAGAGCAGTATAAGCATTAAACTACAAAAAGTTAGCTTAAGAAAAATAAAACTGTTGTAGTGTCCACATTAGCTCTCAAGATGTCCCATGGATAGACTATTAAAATTAACTGACAATAATCAAATATATTAATTATTTTGTAATCAGAAATAAATAAAATGAAACTATTTCAAAGTGAGAGTGGAACAATTTGGCAAAATGTACCACGTCATGAAAATAACTGTTATCAAATTCTAGGAAGATTGCATCTGAGTAGGTATGCAGGGCTCAGCTTTCTTGCAGAAACTAGGAGGAGGGGCAGAAACTGTCTGAGGTGCAGGTTTGGAAATCTGCAGACCAGGAGAGTGCCATGCACATCCAAGAGGGACTGGGGACAGAGAGACATAGGGGCTGAAAAGAAAATCATGAGTTACTCACCCCCATGGGTGGGAGCAATGCCCATCCCACACCATCAAGATGAACAGCCTCATTAAAACCCATCGCTGACAGTGGCCAACTGAATGGACATTTTTCTCCCTGGGAAGAGGGAGGGTGCAGGAGAGGACTGAGTGGGGTTTCTCTTCAGTGAGTTTGGACAGCACGGCCCTGCTTTGAATTGCAACTCTAGCTGGCCCAGAAACACAAGAAAGTGGAGGTTGAAAGATTTGCTTCCATGGAAAGGTTCACTGAAAAGTGCCATCTGCTGGCAGGCTGGGAAAGTGAAAGAAGGAAAAAGCTTTTTGGAATCTCTCATGTCCCTATTCCCAGGCCTCCTTGTTTCAGGTTTGTACCTCATTAGTGGGTCCCTGGCCCTGCTTTGATAATTTAAGCAGGGAAATTTAAAAAATTTAGAATAGGGGCTGGCTGTATAGCCCAGTGGATAAGGTGCCAGTACACCACATGGGAGGCCCCGGGTTCGGTTCCTAGGGACCTCTCTGAGCGGGCAGACAGCCTGAGAAGGCAAAGCCGCCATGGGTGGGGCAGAGCCACCACGGGCAGGGCAGAAAGCCGCCACGGGCAGGGCAAAGCCACCGCGGGCAGGGCGAGCCACCACCTGAGAACGGTGCAAAGCCGCCTGCGAAGGGAGTTAAAAGCCACCCAGGAACGGAAGCAGACCCGCCCACAAGCGGGGCAGAGCCGCCTGCACAGTGACCTGGCTCGGCACGTCGCCACAGCGGGGGGAGACAGAGCAGACACAGAAGAACGCAGAGAAATGAACACAGCAAGAGCAAGCAGAAAGGGGGGGATATGTAACAACAACAACAACAAAAAAAAAAAAAAAACCAAATGAACAATTTAAATAAATAAATAAATAAATAAATAAAAATAAAAAATTTAGAATAAGTTGAACCAAAATCAAAGAAGACCTGTGAAACAACAGTAATAGATGCAAGACAGAAATTGACCACCAGAGTAAGTTCACCAACATAATCAGAAGCCTAGACATCAGCGAAAAATTATAAGCCATACTAAGAAACAGGAAGAGATGACCCAGCCATAGGAACAAATTAGAAATCCTAACAAGACACAGGGTTTAAGACAACTAATCAATAATGTTCACACAAATCTCCTAAATCAATTCAAGGAGTTGAAGGAAAATATGATAAAGGATATTAAGAAGACACTGGGTGATCATAAAGAAGCATTTGAAAGTCTGCAAAGAAAAGTAGCAGATGTTATGGGAGTGAAAGACACAATGGATGAGATTAAAAATGCAGTAGGGAAGCGAATGTAGCCCAGTGGTTGAGCACCTGCTTCCCATGTGTGAGGTCCCAGGTTCAATCCCTGGTACCTCCTCAAAAAAGAATTTTAAAAATAATATATTAGAGGCATATAACAGCAGATTTGATATGGTAGAAGATCGAATAAATGAAATAGAGGACACAGCACCTGAACTTGAAAATACAGGAGAATAGATAGAAAAAAGAACAGAAAAAATTTTAAGAGTCTCAGGGAATTGAATTTCAGTGTGAAACATACACATATCCGTGTTATGGGTGTCCTGGAAGGAGAAGAGAACAGAAAAGGGGCTGAAAGAATATTTGAGGAAAAAATGGCTAAAAATTTCCCAACCCTTGTGAAAAACATAAATATCAATATCCAAGGACAACAGACTTCAAATAGACCTACTCCAAGACACTTACTATTCAAAATGATAAATGCCAGAGATAAAGAGAGAATTCTGAAAGCAGCAAGAGAAAAGCAATTGATCAAATACAAGGGAACCTCAATAAGACTAAGTTGCAATCTCTCATCAGAAAGTATGGAGGCAAGAAAAAGGTGGATGAAATATTTAAGTTACTGAAAGAAAAAAACTGCCAGGAAAGAATGATTTAACCAGAAAAACTGTCCTTCAAAAATGAAGGAGAGCTTAAAGTCTTCACAGACAAACAGAAACTGACAATTTGTCACCAAGAGACCAGATTTACAAGAAATTCTAAAGGGATTTCTGTAGCCTGAAAGGAAAAGACAGGAGAGAGAGGCTTGAAGAAGAGTGTAGAAATGAAGATTATTAGTAAGGTAACTAAAAGGGTAAGAAGACTAACAATAGTAAGACACAATAATGGAAAGACAAAGGATAAATGTACTAAGTAATGCCTTTACAGTAATAACATTGAATGTTGATGGATTGAATACCTCAGTCAAAAGACAAAGACTGGCAGAATGAATAAAATATATGAACTATCTATAAGCTGTCCACAAGAGAGTTGCCTTAGATGCAAGGTAACAAATAGGCTGAAAGTGAAAGGTTGGAAAAAGATATTCCATGCAGCTAGTAACCAAAAAAGAGTTGAAGTAGCTAACCAATATGGGATAAAATGGAATTTAAATGCAAAACTATGATAAGAGACAAAGAAGGTCATTATATAGTAATAAAAAGGACAATGCACCAAGAAGAGATAACAATAATAAATATTTACGCCATAACCTGGGTATTACAAAATTCATGAAGCAAACACTGGCAAAATTGAAGGGAGAAATCGACATCTCTGCAATAATAGTTGGAGACCATTCTCATCATTGGATGGAACAGCTGGACAGAGGATAAATAAGGAAACTGAGAGCTTATATAATATTATAAATGAACTAGACTTAACAGATATATATATATAGAACATTGTACCCTAAAACAGCAGGATATTCATTCTTCTCAAGTGCTCATGGAACCTTCTCCAGGATAGACCCTATGTTGGGTTAGAAAACAGGTTTGAATAAACTTTAAAAGATTGAAATTATACAAAGGCCCTTCTCTGATCATAACTAAATAAAGCCAGAAATCATTAACAGGCAAAAAAAGGGAAACTCCACAAATATATGGAGATTAAATAACACACTCTTAAACAATCAGTGGGTCAAAGAAGAAATTGTAAGAGAATTCAGTAAATATATCAAGACAAATGAAAATGAGAACACAATATATCAAAACCTATGGGATGATGCTAAAGCAGTGCTGAGAGGGAAATTAATAGCCCTAGATGCTTACATTAAAAAAGAAGAAAGATCTAAAATCAAAGACCTAACTTCACACCTGGAGGAACTAGAAAAAGAATATCAAACTAATCCCAAAACAAGCAAAAAGAAAGAGATAACAAAAATTAAAGCAGAAATAAATGAAATTGAGAACAAAAAAAAAATAGAGAATCAACAAAAGTTCGTTCTTCAAGAAGATCAACAAAATTGACAAACCCTTAACTAGACTGACAAAGAAAAAAAAAAGAGAGAGGATGCAAATTTAAAAAATAAAAAACAAGAAGGGGGACATTACTACTGACCACACATAAATAAAAGAGATCATAAGAGGATACTATGAACAACTGTACACCAACAAACTAGGCAACATAGATAAAATGGACAAATTCCTAGAAAATCACAAACAACCTTCACTAACTCTAGAAGAAATAGGAGACCACAATAAACCAATCAGAAGTAAAGAGGCTGAAACCGACTTCAAAAACCTCCCCAATGGATGGGACTCTCTTGCTTGCAGTTTTAGCCACTCTCAGTTCCTTGGTATGTTGTTAGTCCATCATCTCCTCCCAGTTAGTTGTCCTGGGTGAGTCCATTGAACTGGAGAGTAGGTGTTGCAACTCCATTGAGATTCAGGGCTCAGTTGGCATGGGGACAGCCCAAATATTTAAGTCTCTTGGATGTAGACCCACCAACTCTAGTACTAATTATAGGTTCCAATAGAAAGACAAAAGAGTCATGCATAGGGAAACCACTGCTGGGTCTAACTTTGTCACACTGGGGAGCATAAATACCAGATTAGGGATCACTGGCAAGGGGCAAAATTCCTGAACTATCTGCCCTGACTACAGTGTCTGGATGTCTCCATATCCTTGAAGAGCTTCGCTATTTGGGGGGTATGGGTTCGAAGCCCCTCTCAATTTAATGGCAGAGTGGGCAACACCATCCCAGAGTCTTCAGGATTGGGAAACTAACTATGGACTAAAATAAACTTACTAGTATTCTACTACAGATTTATTGTGATTATAGCAATGTAAGAAATACCATCTCATTTATATGAGATGTCCAGAATAGACAAATCTATAGAGATATAATATTAGGTCTGGGAGGGGAGAATAGGGGGATAATGGCTAAGGGCTATGGGTCCTTTACAGAGTAGTTAATTAAAATGTTCTGGAATTAAATAGTGGTGATGGTTGCACAATTTGTGAATACCCAAAAAACATTGAATCATACACTTTTAATGCATGCATTGTATAGTATATAAAGTATGCCTCAATAGAGCTGTTTTAAAAAGTAAAATAAAAAAAGGTCTTCAATACATCAAACATCAGTCTTTGTTTGGGAGGTTGGTTGTTCAGAGCCATCATGAAAAGTTCCGCATGAATCCCAGCAATTATTTTGAGGACCTAAAGCTCCTTTCAATGTAACTCAATTGTATTTGCAAGAGAGCAATTCGTCATCAATTTTAAACCTTTCTGTAAAACTGAAAATTGGCATCCCATGATGACAAACTGTTTTTTGTTCTTTAAATGGAAGAGGCATTAGAAAGAGTCACCAATCCTTTTTTTTTTAAGTGGAAATTCAATTTCCAAATTTGCACAGCTGGAACACATCAATAGACTGAAGAAGGTTTCTACTTCCCTGGCAACTGTTAACAACAATGAGTCAGACAGAAAACAGATCTGTCTTTCTGTCCAGCTGGAATACATTCATTATTGAATAACAGATGAGAAGAGCAATGATGTTAGACTTCTTTCAATGTAGGCCTTAAAGTAAAACAATTTTTTAAAAATCCTTATTGGACGTTGCAATATGTATATTACAAAACACTGTATCTGAGCAAATCGGTCTCCGTTACAAAATACAAATGAAAATAAATGGGTTTTTCTCATTTGCAGTATTCGAAAATTAATCCATTAGCTGTATTATTATACAGAAGGTCAGACTGGCCTGGAAAGGAACTGGCCATTTTGTATCTTGGCCACATGCAGTTTCCCCAGGTGACAGTAAAATAAACAGCAGGGGTCTGTGGTATCAAGCAGGGTTCAGTGCCTGGCATTGCTGACGCTTTCCAGGAAGCTCTGAGGACTGGTCTGCCCCACAGCCTTTGAGACCCCAGGCCGAGTCACCTCGTGATCCATCACTGCACACGCTAGCTATTGCAGCAAGTCCTTTTAATATTTACTTTTTAGTGTTTTTTATTTGCTCTTAATATCATTTCCATGTCTTATTCTGGCAGGCCCTCCTTCTTCTGGGTTCAGTGTGTGTTTGTCTGTTGATTTAGGCTTCCACACTGTGCAAATCTCACTAAAACCTCTTTCCAGAAACAAGGCCACCTAGGAGATCAGGTGAATTTGATCAAACAGCACACTGGCTTTCAAATTTTATTTAAACAAAATGGGTACTTTTGGGTGTGAATGCTGCATATGTGGCATTATTTTTTACTGTCATCTATTATGAAGAATGCAATCTCTGCCCTTGTGTCACTCCTTTGTGGTAATAGAAAGGTCACAGAACTGATGTGCCATGCCTGGGTGACCAGTGGGTTTGGAGTCTGGGTTGTTGATTGTTGTCCTACCCGTATACCCAGGCTGCTGTGTGTGCTCAGGTCAGGCTTTCATCCAACCTGGTCCTGTATAATGAAGAAATTAAATTTGTTGCCCTTTGAAGTCTTTTCTGGTTCTAAAGCATTTTCTCCTCTAAACTCAGCTAAAGTGATCCTCTTTAGAACCTAATTAATTCTGTTTCTCATTAATATTCAAAATTATCATATGAGAAATTGGCTCTTGGCTTCTTATTCAAGGGAAATAGAGTTCTTAACAAAGAGCTTTTGATTTATCTTTTTGCATTTAAGATTTTGGCATGACTTGCGAGTCACTTCCCCAAACACAAAATGAAAGGATTTAAAACTAGAAGCAGCCAAGCGATTCCTGGCCAAGAAATTGCTTGAGCAGCATCTTGATTTCTCCAGTCACCTTTTAGATTTTAGCCTGCAGTTGTGTTCTTGTTGAATCAATATGTCTTTTATGGTCGGACTGTGTCCTTTGGCTTCATCTATCATCTGTTCTAGGAAAAAAAATATTTAGTCAGTAAAAAGAAGTTGGGGGAGGTTTCACAGCACGATATGAAGTTTTGTTTGTTTATTCTTAATTAAGAAATGAGTTATTTTCAATACAAACATTTACCCTACTGGAAAATGTAGCAATTTCAGAAACCAATATAAGGGTCAACCTTAACCCTTAGCAGAATAAGTTGTGGTCCCGTGATGAGAATGGTCTAGCAAAGACTGGCCCCAGCACAACCTCAGACAACAATAGTAAATATTTCCTTTACATCAAACAAGAATTCTATTTTAAAACTTAAATTTGCTGGTAAAGTATCAGAGAAGGAGATGTGAGCAGGGAGCTCAGGGTGCTGCCAGGAGTGGCAAGATGGTGGCACTGGACATCAGAAAAATTCCTAAGGACACCAAAGAGCAGGAAAGAAAATAACTCCTGAGACAAACCTCCCCACACTTTGGTTTTGTTTCTTTCTCCACAATCTTGCTATTTGCTTTTATTTCAAGCTACCTTATGTAATTCTAAAATAGAACCAGACTGGGGGATTGGTGCTAGCTAAAGCAGAAAGATATGCCGCTCTTTTTTAAAGTGGAGAAGAAGAGCCTTCATCCTTCCTTATCGAAAAGGTTCTATAGCTACAAAAATAAAAAAAAAGAAAGAAAGAAAGAAAAAAAGAAAGAAAGGAAAGGAAAGGAAAGGAAAGGAAAGGAAAGGAAAGGAAAGGAAAGGAAAGGAAAGGAAAGGAAAGGAAAGGAAAGGAAAGGAAAGGAAAGGAAAGGAAAGGAAAGGAAAGGAAAGGAAAGGAAAAGAAAAGAAAAGAAAAAGAAAAAAGAAACAGCTAAAGCCAAAACCTTGACAAAGCAATATCTTCTCTGTCTTTCCCAGCAGACTGGTCACTCCACAAGCCAAGACAACAAACAACTCCTCCTAAGCAGAGTCCCCACCTCTCTGGATCCTGCCTATGAAGACAGAGACTGTAAGCAGCATGACAGGAAGCTCGGTCCTTCCAGTGTACAGGAGCCCCGCACAACTGTGGCAGTGTTCTCAGCACGGAGAGGCTCCCATTGCACTGAGGATTCTGCAATGTGGGGAGTAGAAGCAGAAGCACACAGATCTGTCCCAGACGCTTCACTTCCGGCCATCATTGCCCAAGCGCACTAAACAGAAAACCTCTGCTGTGTTGGAACGAGTCACTTTAACCCAGAACCCATGCTGCAGAGTCAATGGTCGCCTCACTCCCACTCCCTTGCAGAGCAGATGGATGCCTCACCAAGGGGGCAGCGATGGTTTGGAAGACTCAGCCCCAGAATGGAGCCAATCGATGGCAAAGCCCCTCTGGAGAAGTGGTGAGGCTGACGTGATTGCAGACGCTCCAGCTGGTAAGATCTATCGCTGATTCAGAGTCCCAGTGTGGGAAGCTATGGTTTATGTTCAGATCAATTCACCTCTTCCATGAAGCCTTTGCCGACCTCTGAAACCCACTCCAATCAGGTCTCAAGCTTTTATACTTTCTGCGCTTGTCACAACTACCAATTCCAGTTGTTTTGTGTGACTGACTGGAAAACTGTGTGGAAAACCATTCTGAGCCCTCACTGGGCTTAGCACGTGTCTTAGAGCTAAGTCCTAGGGCTGCTGCAATAAAGTACCACAAACTGTATGGCCTAAAACAACAGAACTTTATTGTCTCATGGTTCTGGAGGCTAAAAGTTCAAAGTCAAGGTGTTGGCAGGGCCATGCTCCCTCAGAAACCTGGAGGGAAGAATCTTTCCTTGCCGCTTCCAAGCTTCTGGTGGTTTGCCTGCAATCCTTGGGGTTAATTAACTTATAGGTACATCACTCCAATCTCTGCCTCTCTCTTCACACAGGTGTCTTCTCTCTTGTGTCTTTCTGCCTCTGTGTCTAAGTTCCCTCTTGTAAAGACACCAGTTGTATTGGATTAGGACCCATTGTAATCCAGTTTGGCCTCATCTTAACTAATTACATCGTCAAAGACTCCATTTCCAAATAGGCCATGTTCATGGGACTGAGTGTTTGGACTTGGACTTAGCTTTTGAGGGGACACAATTAAACCCATAGCAGTAGGAAAGAATGTTATGATTGAGTGCAGATGCTGCTGTGAGCAGACAGAAGCAAAAGCAGGGATGTTTCTAGTATGTTTTCCAATGGTGCATTCTTGCATCCTTATCTTCTCTTCCCAATATGGAGAGGAAGTCCTTAGACACAGGGCCCATGCATTCTGCTTCTCATTTCTGCCTTAGTGCCTAACATAGTACTTAACTTGAACTGTCATCACAAACCTCCAGCAGCAATTCTAGAATCACTGGTGCCATCATATTGTCTACATAATCACTCAGACCCTCTCAATTCACATATTCTCGCTTTCTCTCTCATGCTTGCCTGCTCACTGCGTTAGTATACATGATTGGGGTGATAAAATGACACATAAAGAACATTACCATATGGTATAAAATCAAGTGCTAAATTATGTGGCACAAATTGCAGGAAGTCAGGGCTAATGAACATAAACATGTAGACATACCCAGTTTACAAGTGGATTATTTTAGTCTACAAATATGTATTGAGGGATTGCTATAAGCCATATTCTGTGCTGGGTGCTGGAAAACCATGGTTAGCAAAACTGGCACAGTCTCTGCCCTTGTGGTACTTACAGGCTCTTCCACTACCAGCTATGAATACTTATACAGTTACCCAGCATACAAGGAACAAGTCTTGGATCTGCTGCTACCACCCTCAACCACCAAAAGACAGAGAACTCAGTGCCCAGTTCCTATACATGGTAGGCCAACACTGTTTTAATTTTTTTCCACTACAGATTAGTTTTGCCTTTTCTAGAACTTCATATAAAAGGAGTCACATTGCACATACCCTTTTGTGTAAGGCTTCTTCACTCAGCATGATGCATTTGAGATTCATCCATATGGCTGGTTGATGCAGGAGTTTGCTCCTTTTTATTGCTGAGTAGTATTCCATCGTACGGACGTAGCCCAGTTTGTTTCTCCATTTTACTATTCATGGACACTGGGACTGTTTCCAGTTTCAGGGTCTGTCCCCTTTCATCTGTCATTTTGGCTTCTGCCTGTCTACATGGCTTCCATCCATGAGTAAGAGAATGGTCAATGGGGTCTGGTTGACCAGGGTTAGAGCTACTTGCTTAGCAAGTCATTAAGTCTCTCTGAACTTCAGCTTGCCTCTTTGGGGAGAATAGTGATCATATCTTGATAATAACTTAGAGCAGGAAACAGCTCTAAGAACAGAACCTGGAATATAGCCAGTGGCTTTATTTTTTTATGACTATCTCCCCAACTAAATTGTAAAATTATTTTATAAAAGATTGTGTCCTGTACAATATTACTCTGCATTCCCTATACATTAGTAAATATTTGATGAAGTAGAAATTGACAGTGATGGTGGATTTAAGTTGTACTCTGAGGAAAGGTATAAAGAAAAGATTCCAATAGGAAGATAAAGCATAGATTTTTAGTCTCTGTTTCTGCAGGTTTCACTGAATCATTTTGGAAGTTTTGGAGTCAGGAAATGAATATGCTTCCACAAGAAATTAGCATTTTCACATAGCCAGTCAGAGATCCATCTTGTTCCATCTAGGGACTTGATTAAAATACAGTTAGAAAAAGGTTGAAAATTATTTTCTGATTTTACTCCAACTGTAGTAACACATTGCTTTAATATTTTTTCTCAAGTAAAACAATGCTGTGACATTCTCCTAGACCTGACACAATCCTATCAGGAGACAGAGAGTGCTGAAAGCACATAAACACTTCCCTACTGAATAATTCATGAAGTCTCAACTGCCTGCTTCCCACTTCTCAGTACTTTAGCTAAGAAAGAAAAAAAAATCAAGTTCAAGAGTCCTTGTTTACACAAGAATAGATGTTAACAGGGACCAAGTCTATTCCAATTTCCTTTTTACCTTCCTGTTATTTAACTTTGCACTGATGGCTTGCAATTCCATATAAGGAGGGTATGTCAAGCTTCAGAATCACAATTAGATATAAATTAGATAATAAATTTCAGTCTTATTACCTATGATATCCACAGGGTAGGATATAAGAAGCCAGCCTGGTTTATTATGATCCTCAATCACTTTTCAGAATGAAAATATAGCAAATCTCCTCAATGGCATGATTTCTCGATGATGCTGAGATAGTAAGATTTTAGTAGCTTAAAAAGCAATGACTATTTTCTCATTGGTAGTCTTCTATTGAGGACTATACAAAACCTGGTTCTAGCTATATACATTTTTTCCAAATGACTCACAAAGGTGTTTTCCCATTTAGAAAATAAACAAGATAAAGCTAAAAACCATTTTTGTTTTTCCCGAACTAGCTGCAGTACTAAAGCAGTTTCTCTTCACCCCTCTCAAATATTTACCAAAAAGTTTACCTAACTGTCCTCAACCGATTCCCATACCCTATAGGGGACAGCAGTAGAGCTGACCATATAGATAAGTAAAAAACCCAGGTGCCCACATGGTATAATATAGAGCACAAAAAGGGGCTCCCATGTATGATCCATGCATGCTCTTCCACCTTTCCTGAATTTCTTCCATTATAATCTAGTTTAATTTGGGTTCCCAAAGGCTTAGGTTGAAATGCAAAATCTTGCTAAGTAAAAAGGGAAGGGTAGGGAAGAAAAGAAAAGAAAATCACACCTGCACAAGTATCAGATTTTGCCTAGGTAGGGACCCAAGGGAATGGAACCCTGGGCAGATACATTTTCGCAAGTGTGGTAACTACATATGCAACCCGTCTGTGTTAGTCAGCTAAAGGGGTGCTGATGCAAAAATACCAGAAATCTGTTGGCTTTCATAAAGGTTATTTATTTGGGGTAGAAGCTTACAGCTACCGGGTCATAAAGCATAAGTTACTTCCCTCACCCAAGTCTATTGCCACGTGTTGGGGTAAGATGACTGCTGATGTTCAGCCTTCCTCTTCCTCTTCAGGCTCGTGGTCCCAGCTTCTTACAATATCAGCTGT
>PVKH010008595.1:0-19378 GCA_004027955.1 Chaetophractus vellerosus | reverse complement strand
TCTCAATCTGCTTCTCTCAGTCTGCTTTTCTACTTGAGACCACGCCCACCGAGGGGCAGGGCTCAACGTCTCACTGACCTGGCAGTTAACGCCCTACTCACAACTCAATCATGCCCAGATGAACAGACCAGCTTACAAACATAATCTAATCTATATTTTTGGAATTCATAATTAAATCAAACTCAAACCATTACAGCATCCATCTGGGCTCTGCTTGCCGCTTTGTTGTTAAAAGGGCTTGGATTGTGATAACCCCATCCCGCCCTGCGTACGGTGTCACAAGACAAACAAAAGGAGGGGTGCCTCGGAAGGCCACTCAGGTGCCCACCTATCTGCGTCTCTCGTGAGAGCTTTAGCCCATCTTAGCTAAGGTGTCCGAATAACTTACGGATTGGCCATTACACCATATGACATGGCCGTAGACTAGGTTGGTGCCAACTAGGATGCTGTAGCTTTTGGCCGTGGGACCACAGAATGGATTGGCAGGCATAAGCCCCTGCTGTCCACACTCACACTCTCATTCACTCAGAGGTTATGCATTGTCTCTCCCCTTTGGGAGGCCCTGAACTGTGTTCCCGACAACTGGGAACCAGGGGGTGATCAGTCCCCTCTTCTGTCCGAAGACAGGCCTGGCTACGGGTCACCCGGGGACCTCACCCTGTCTCCGGCTTCCTGATGGTGTTTAGTCCAGCTCCTCCTTGAGTTGGGTCAGGTCGCTGCGACATGGTCCATGGAGTCTGCCTTGGAAGGAGGTCCCGTCAAAGGGACAGGAGGTACCTACTTCGTTCATTCGGCAGTCACCACTGGCTGCGCTCACATGCGCCACAACCAGAGGCTCAAGGGGCCTGCGTGGTTGAGTTTCCCAGTCAGGGAACCAAAACTGTTGCAGAAATTCGGTCCCAAAGAACCTAAGCAGCACTCGGAGGAGTGGAGGAACACAATTTTATTATCCGCGGGCCCAGAGAGAAAACCAGTCTCCAATTTCTGGGCTCCCAACAACAGTTTTTGTGGGGTTATATAAGTTTCTATTCATTGGCTAGTGGGTTGTTAAGCGAAAGAGATAAAATTCTTAAGGCTAGCCGGCAGGCAGTTAAAGTACTTGCTGGTTTAGCTCAGGGTCATAGGAAAGGGAGCTATCCTTTGTTTAGGTTTGTAAATTTTAGTTCAAAGAGGCATGCTTATCTTGCTAAAGATGGCCTGGAGAAAAGTGGAGGAGGAGAAAGGGAGAGTGGGACTGTTTGTTTTTCTAAAGCTGCGAATTCCTGCAGGGAAGGGGGTTGGGGACCCTCATTTTCCTTATTATATTTATGTTTTACGTCAAATTTGGGAGGTTTTTCAGCCATTATTTCTTTCAATATTCTCTCTGCCCTTTTCTTTCTTCACTTCCCAGGAATCCAACAATGAATATTTGATGGTGTCCCACGGGTTTCTCAGGATCTGTTCACTTTTATTCATTCTTCCTTTTTCTGCTCCACAGACTGAATGGTTTCAATGGTCTTACTTTCAAGTTCATTGATTCTTTCTTCTGACAGCTCCTATCTGCTGTGCAGACCCACACACTGTGGCATTCAGCTCTGTTTGGTTTCCTTTCATAATTTAAGTTTCTCTATTGATATTCTCTTTGTATTCATCTAGGATTTTTTTGATTTCCTTTAGTTCTTACTCCATGTTTTCACTTAACTTTTAAGCATAATTGGGAACATTTTTAAAAAGTCTTTGTCTGGAATGTCCAAGGTCTAATCCTCCTCCTTGATGGTTTCTAAGGCTTTAATATTCTTCTTTGACTGTGCCATTACTTACTGTTTATTTGTATGTTTTGTAATCTTTTGTTGGAACCTGGACATTTTGATATTTTAATGTGCTTTCATTAGAATTTAGACACTAAGGCATCTGTTCCTTAAGCTGGTATCCACCAGACAGGTTGTACCAACCAGACCTACATGATTTCAGTATGGACAAGAGAGTTACTCTGCTCTTTCCAGAACCAGGACCAGAGATTCACACTGGGATCATGGACCAGTCTTGCACCAAACAGTGAGGGGTGGTAGAGGGGCCAGCTGGGGTGCCACAAGAACCTACCACTTGGAAATGGCTTTTTTTTTTTTTTGATCAGGCGCTCACCCTGTTATGACAATCCTTTAGCTGTTTTTTGCTGGAGATTTGAAAAAGATGTTCTTACCAATTCTTGGTGGTTGTTTAAAGCTTCTGTGGGTGGGTGGATCCTTGACACTTCTAATGCCACCATCTTGATCAGGTGGGACATTAGATTTTTTTTTTATTTTTAAAGACTCACAATGATAGCTATCATTCTTCAGACATGCATTGATTATGTGCCAGGCATTTGTTATGCATTATTTCTATTTAATCTCATAGCTATATCCTTATTGCCATTTTTCAGCCATAGAGACTAAATCTTGGAAAGTTTAGGTAGCTTTTCCAAGGTTCCATTGCTAGTTAATAGAAGAAATAGAATTTCAAACTAGGTCTGTATGACTCTAAAACCTATGAAATTAGCTAAGCCAGAGAGCTAAGTGGTTCCCTTTATTATCTACAAAAGTCCCAGTCTTAGGATGTCAAAGTGACTCTCTATTAAAGAACTTGTTTAGGAACTGCACACAGCAAGATTCTGAAATCATTGGAAGATGAAAAATTTAAAAGAGGAGGAAAAAGGAAAAGCCCTGGGGTGAAGTTCTCTTTCTTCATACAAGTATCCTTGCTGTATTCCTATAAAGGAGAAGGAGATCTTGCCATGATACAGCCATTGGTACCAGCTTTTAAAATCCATCTATTATTAGCTATCATTGCTACAGCTCACAGGGGATAAAAAGAAGCCCAGGCAGATGCATATCTGGGCTCAGGTGGGGCTGAGATAGTCCAGGCTAGTGAAATATGGATATTGAAGACTAAAAACCTCAGTCAGGCAGTAGAGAAATATATATGGAAATAAATCGGACACAGCCCTGACTTCCAAGCAAAAAAAGGTATAAATATGTAAATGAAGTACTATTCCAAAATTAGTGCCCCGATCAAGGTGTTACGTAGACATAGTGGGACAAGAGCCAACTCAGCAGTAACTTAAATATGGTATTTTCTAAACACTTCAAAATATTTTCTCTTGTTTTTTGACACTTGCAAAATCCTTTAGGGCTAGCAGCTCCTCTGTCAGTCTAAAATTATTTCACAATTAAGTTTTTAAAAATGGGAGAAAGAATCCAGTGAGGCAGGTCAGCCTGGGGAAGAAATCAGGGCTCTGAAGTGAGTTGTGTCAAATGCCAGTTTAAGGCAGTGAGAGATAGCACGTGTTTTCTGACTCCTGGTCTGCAAAATCTCCTTTCTTCAACAAAGCCTTCCTGAAAGCTTTCTGAGCCCAATGCAAGGTACAGAGCATTGTCAGGAGATGGAACCGCTGCATCCTGAGCATGCTCAGATCTGCAGTAAAATCCTCAGCCATGTCACACTGAGGCAGCTCCTGGTGAGTGTTTCTACAGAATCATCCAACGATGACTGAATGTACCCTGCAGGTGGTGCTTCAGCCAGTATGAATGACAAGGGGCCCCAGAACTCTGGCCCCGAAGATGCCATAGTTGCAAAGTCCCAACCGTGGAATCTTCCTTCTCTTCTTCAGATGTACAGAAGTTGTGCAGCCTCTGCTTTGGTCTCAGCTGGAGCTTGAGTGGTTAGAAATTAGTAAGCATGATGTCAAAGAAATAATAAACACTTCCTTCTCCCTTAATTTACAAGGTCACTTATCATTTCTTCCCTTCCTACTGAAAGAAGAAAATTGTTATTTGGAATCACACTTACTTTGGTGCCTCAAAACAACAGAGCGCTGGTATGTAACCTGCTTGTAACACTACCACCTGAAACTATAGCTTTGATGTTTATTGAATATTCCTTCTGCCTCAGCCCTTGTGCTCGTTTTCAACCACATCTTTGAGTAAACAAGCCTGTAGGTCCCATTAGTGTTACTAGAAGCTTTAATGGAGGGAAGGAAGGCACAGAGAGCTAATTCCTGAGAGTTGTATGACAGTTTGGCAGGTGGTAGAAAAAATAACATACCATATACTGACAATGCTTGGCATAGAGTCTCAGCTGTAAATTATAGAAAAAGAAACAGACTTGTGAGATGTGAGGTTAAACACCACCAATGGGATAAAAGAGCTATCTTCTAGAGGAATAGAAAATGGAGCCATATGTTCTGGTGTGGACCTGTCTAGGGCCCAGGTAAAGCTATAGGATCTAAGGTGTAACAGTTTGGCATTATTGATGAAATCCAAAAATAGATATTGGATTATGATTGTAAACTGGTCTGTACCTGGACATGTTTAAATTATGATTAGGGCTTTGATTGGGCCATGTCAGTAGAGTGTTGAGTCCCCACCCCTTGGTGGGTGGGGTCTCACAGATAAAAGACATAGCAAAGGACAGAGTTGGAGTTTTGATGTTGGAGTCTTGAGCTGGAGCGCAGGGAAGTAAGCACACAGAGGAGCTTGGTAGTGAGGAAAGAGAGAAGGCCCCGGGAAGAGAAACAAGCCATTTGCCTGAGAATTTACAGCTGGCCTTGTGGAGATAACAGAGCAGCCGATCCTGGAGAGAGTTAAGCCCCAGGAAGAGAGGAACCCAGGAAGCCTGAATCCTTACAGACATCGGCAGCCATCTTGTTCCAACATGTGGCAATAAACTTTGGTAAAGGAGGTAACTTGTGCTTTATGGCCTGGTAACTGTAAGTTTCTACCCCAAGTAAATATCCTTTATAAAAACCAACCAATTTCTGGTATTTTGTATCAGCACCCCTTTGGCTGACTAATACATAAAGGTAGAAAGAAACTTTAGAAACCATGTTGTCCATACACATCCTCTCAAACAAACAGGGAAACTGAGGCCCAACAATGGTAAAAAAAAAAATGTTCAAGGTGATACAAAGTTGGAATTAGTTTCATATTTACTAGTCCTGTACTCTTTTAATAATATCAGTATCCCTTTCAGAGAAGTCAAAGTTTGGAGAAAATCAGATTAAGTTCCTAAACCAATAAGCAGGATGTTCAGCATAACCATGGCTGCTGGGAGACAAGCTGGATTAGAGATTGGACACCAGGCACCAAGAGGCATTACTGGTGACCTCCCTGAGTTCTGCAAAACCTTGCAATTTGTCCTGACTCTGAGTCCCCGAGTTCTGGGGTGAGGTCTCTGTCATCGCTAATTATGGGTATCAGAATTATGTGGGGAAGCCCAGAATCTTAGCAAAGATATTTGGGGCTGGGACCAGCTAACCCAGCAGTGTCTACCTAGCACCAAAAATCACTTAGCAGTTGGGTCCAGTCATTGTTCACTTCATGACAGTGATGCAAACAAACTGATCTGAAAGAACACATCAGCGAAAATTTCTTCCCCAGTGATGGAAAAGTTTGAATCTGACGACAAGTGCATTGTCCCAAGCTTGAGGCAGTCTTTGAAAGAAACTTAGAGGAGGCATTTCTGGGAGGGTGCAGGCACAAAACCATGCTGGGGGAAAGCAGAATCATTGTATGTAGATAATAATACATACTGATATCTGGTGCATCTCTTTAGGGAAAGAATCCCAATGTAATCTGCACACTGATTTCTTTACAAGTAGTTGACTCCAAATCTTACCATTGCCAGTATTCATTCACTTATTGAATACATACTTATTAAATAACTCCCATGTCATGGGTGCTGTTGTACTTTCAGGATACAGCAGTATACATAACTAATAATAAATCTGCCATCACAGAGCTTGCATTCTAAACATTTGAGTCTGTCATTGGAATTGACTGGTTGTTCGATGTTGCCTGAAACCCATGAATGCATGGGATTGTCTTTCTATATACTTACTCTACTTGCGCTTCTTCCTTTCCTCCCCAGAGCCTATCTGGGTAGCTTTACAAACAACCTCAAAACAAATTTATACAAACTGAGGCCTGTGCCCAGAACAAACTAGCTAAACACATAGTAAAACAAAAATAAACACAGGGAAATTTTTGTGTCTGTATGTACATGCTTAGCCTCCACCAGGAGAATCAATATGTTCATCCAGTATTGGATGAAACGCTGCAGCAAGTGATCATTTACGGGCTGCACATGATGAATCCTTCCCCCAGCACAATAGAGAGGAGAAAGTTGAAGCCCAAGAGTGACAATGGTAGACAGAACCGAGTTCTGTTTGGGAGTATTAAAGAAGGGATTGAATGAGAGAGTCTGAAACTTGAGGTGAACCAATCCACCCACATTGTGAAGCAGCCCTCAACTCGACAGAAGATGAGGCCCAGAGCCAATGAACAATTCCCAACATGAGGAAGGTGGACAAAGAGCAGCTGAGCAAAAACTGGGCATGGGGCCTACAGTTAAGGTATTCTAAGGAGTGCCAAGATCAACCTAAACTTTCCCCACACTATCAGACCCTGCCTTCCAATCTTATTGCCTGAGACTTTAGAACCAAGGAAAAGGGTGAGAGTGGACGGAAACATAAAGGAAAGGGAAGGAATAAGAAGCAATAGTTGATTGGCAAAGGGAGAGGGTACAGAAGATTAAGGGACAAAGAAAAAATTTACCATTTTAAAAATTTGTCCTCCCATTTGGAAATGTTCTTTCCTGTCTCAAATTTTCACTCACATGCTGTTCTCTGGTCACTTTTCCTCATCTTCATCCCTACTTCCTTCCTTGGGAAGGATTTCCCTGACTCTAAGTACAATCCCCTTCAAAAGCATCTATGGTGCTCTGTATTTCTTCTTCAAAAAATTGATGACAGTTATAATTACTTATCCAGTATTATTTTCCATTCTTGAATGTGAATTTTGGGAAGAACCCCATCTGTGTTTTCATTGCCACTGCCCCCTTGCCTAGCAAATGCCTGGAACATGGAAAGGGCTCAACGAATTTTGTTGCTTAACGTGAACAAATGAGGAGCAGGAGTTTCAGGGAAGGCAGGGGCTAAGGGAAGAAACAGATCCAGCTGCACCGCCCTTTAGGGAATGCTGGTATCTTTCCATATTAGGTCCATATTAGGACCATGAATCCATAGTTTTCTGTTGACTTTCTTTATCCCACACTATGTCCTCAACTGTCAAACATGCTGTTCAGGAAAAAAAACTAAATCAAAACAAAAGAACTTTATTAAAAATTGAAACATTTCTGGTTTAAAACCCTCAATCGCCAATAGTTTCAGCTTTAAGCCTTTAATTCAGTGGTTTCCCTTAATTACAATTTCCTCTGCCTTACATAGCCCTTCTCTTCTACCCACAGTCCACAGCATACCTATTGTCAGCTACTACCCTGAGTAGCTTTTGTCTTAAAATGTTTTCTTCTTCATAACTGTCCTCAGAAACTCATAATTTTCTGTCTCTTTTTTTCCCCAAATCTCTTCTTTGGGAGTCTACTCTTCATATAAGGTAGATAAATTAAAAAAGAAGGCATAATATCTTTCTTAGTATCAGTTTCATCACGAATACTAACATCTTGAAAAAACAATTAGAAGAGCTATAAAATACATTTGTTATACAAATGGAGAAATTTGAATATGGATTGTTTGTTAGGTGATCTCATTTAATTATTGTGGTTATGGAGAAGATCTTGTTTACAAGAGATAAATGTTGAAGTAGTGAGAGAAGTCAGGATGTTGGCAATTTATTTTCAGAGAGATAAAGAAAATGCAGCAAAGGTTTAATCATTGGTGAGCTTAGGAATTTGAGTATTCATTGTATTATTCTTACAATTTTTCTGTAGATTTGAAAATTTTCAAAATAAAATTGGGGGAAAAGCAGTTTGATAAATAATCTGGTACCAAATAGAGTGTAAATGTAAGAGCAATGAAACAATAAAACTCTTAAAAGAAAACACAGGGATAAATTTTCATGACCTTACAACTCAATAACATGAAGACAAAGAGCCCAATTAAGCAATAGGCTAAGGATCTGAACAGAGCTTTCTCCAAAGAAGATATACAAATGGCCGAATAAAAAGATATTCACCATCTTTAGTCATCAAGGAAATGAAACAAATACACACACACATACACACACACAATGAAATACCAATTCACATCTATTAGGATGGCTATAATCAACCAGCAATATAATAAGCGGTGAAGAGGATGTGGAGAATTTGGAACCTTGATACATTTCTTGTGAAAGTGAAAAATGTTGCAACCACATTGAAAAAGCCTGGCATTTTCTCAAAAGTAAAAAATAGTTATCATTTGACCTAGCAATTCTACTCCTAGTAACATACTCCTACATATATACCAAAGGGATATACTCACTCCTAGGTATATACTCAAGAGTAATGCAAACATATGTCCCAATAAAATTTGCACATGAATATCCATAACAGCATTACTCATAATTGCCAAAAGATTAAAACAACCCAAATGTCCATAACCTGATGAATTGATAAAGAAAATGTGGTATAGCCATACAGTGGAATATTATTCAGCCATAAAAAGGAATGATGCACTGGTACATGGTACAGCATGGAAGAACCTTGAAAACATTATTTTGAGAGAAAAAAGCCACTCACAACAGGTCACATATTATGTATCATTTATAGGAAATGCAAATCTAGAAAGACAGAAAATAGATTGGGTGCTTAGAGCTGGAGGATGGATGGGAGGAGAAGGGATGATAGCTAAAGTGTAAAAGGTTTCTTTTTGGGTGACAAAAATGTTCAAAAATTGATTGTGAAGATGGTTGCACAGCTCTGAGAAGATACTAAAAACATTTAATAGTGCACTTTAAGCAGGTGAATGGTATGTGAATTATATCTCTAAAAAAACTGTTATAAAAAAAACCAAAATAAAGCAATACATTCCACAAATGAAAAAATACTGTAAAGCTAAATATAAATGAAAACCAAGTTATTAAATTTTAGCTAGATACTATCCATGACAAAATACATGAGCCTAAATTCTACACTCTCTTTTAGAAAATGGAAACATAGCAAGAGATAGAGAGATGTTGATGACATATCAATAAAGATCTCTAGTGTCTCCATTCCTATTATTTAAAACACATAGGAGGGGGCCAGCTGTAGCCCAGTGGATAGGGCGCCGGTTCACCACATGGGAGGCCCCGGGTTCGGTTCCCGGGGATCTCTCTGGGCGGGCAGACCGCCTTGAGAAGGGCAAGCTGCCGTGGGCGGGGCAGAGCCGCCGTGGGCAGGGCAAAAAGCCACCACGGGCAGGGCAAAGCCACCATGGGCACATGGGCAGTGCGAGTCGCCCGCGAACAGAGCATAGCCGCCTGTGAATGGAAGCAAAGCTGCCAGTGAATGGGAGCAGAACCGCCCGCGAACGGAAGGAGAGCCGCCTGCACGGTGGGCTGACTCGGCGCGTCGCCGCAACCGGGGGAGACAGAGCAGACACAGAAGAACGCAAAAATGAACACAGCAAGAACAAGCAGAAAGGGGGGGATACGTAACAACAACAAAAAAAATGGTTTAAAAAAACACATAGGAATGTTAGAAAAAATATACTTGAAACATTTTATTGCACAGTCAACTCAAAATAGAGAAAGGGAAATCTCCATGTGTGGGAACCAAAGAATAAAATCAAAGCCATATCTGTAATAGAAACTAAATTTGGGATTTGGAAACTAGAACACATAGGAACTTGGTTTCTAATGCCTGCTGTCTGAAGAAAATGGAAAGCTTGTAGTCATTCATCAGCTTAAGGTTTGGAATCTCAAATAGTTTGGAATTATAAATAGTTTATTCTCACAGACTAGAAAACTTCCAACCATTGTCATGGTCCAATGGCAAGGAAACTCATTTTCTTATGAAGAAAAAGAGGACACCAATAAGAAAGCAAAATCCCATTCCTGTACCATCCATGGGTGAGGTCTGAATTTATATTAGTGAATGGCACATAAAAAGCTCTGGGCCATAGAAATCCCTAGCTAATACAGCAGGAAAGCACCCCAAACCATTCTGGTAGAGACATAACCACATTTCAGAGGAACCACATCTCCCAGAAAACAAGCTCATAGTAAACACTACAAACTACACAGGAAATGATCTCTGTGAAGTAGGCTTAACAGATGTAGCAGACAGAAAAATATGTGTCTTGATAAAGAAAAAGCAATGGAACAATGCAAAATAAATATACAATAGGTATATTTGAGATATGCTAGTATCAACCAGAGATTTTTCTTACTGAGTGGAATAAAAAGGATTGGAAGAAAATAAAAAAAGTAAATACCATAATGTGATACAATACTATTTTTGGTGGGTATCAGGGAGCCATAACCCTGTGCTTCAGGAACCATGAATGATTCCAACTCTCCACTCAGTAAGAATTTGCTCTACAAATTCTACATAAATGGTGAACTGAATACCTTTTGTATCAGAGACATGAATTTATGGAGCAGATTATTCCACCTTCAGACAATTCACTTGATTAAAAACTTTTTATTATAATGGAGTGAAATCTACCTCCCTATAATTTTCAGTTCTTGATCCACAATCTAGACTACACAGAAAAAAAAATGAATCCTTCCCTCTGTATGATAAACCTTTAATTATTTGAAAAGAGACACCTATTTTCTATTTTCTCCAAAATTGTCATGTTAGCCTTTTACCTCAGTTCTTTCACCTTTCCTCACATAAACTGACTTGCAGATTATTTTACCAACTTGATTGGTTTCATCTAGAATCCATTCCATGTTGAGAGCATTCTGAGTAGGTAAATTTAACTCTTGTAAACTTTTTTTATCTTCATTATGTTATCAAGCATATTCATAATCTTCTTAGCATAATGTCATTCCTACGTTGCCACTTTACCGTGTGATAGCATTGTCATAACCCAACTGTAGGATCCAGTGCAAACTTTAGAGTCAGACAGAGTAAATTCCAAACCTGTCTGTTGTACTTCCCAGCTGTGGAAACTTGGGTTTCCACGATTGTCATATGGAACTTATTAGCATTTACCTTAGGGCTATTGTGAGAATTAAATGCAATATTGCTGCAAAAAATGAGCATAATGCCTGATGTTTATAAAGTGATCAGTAATGTTAAATATTTTCAAAATTGATAAAAAATATTGATCAATCTGAATTTTCCACGAGATCAACTCACAGAATGTGAAAATTCTAAAATCCTGAGGAAGTTGAGGGATAGGACTATTACCAAGTGGTCTATTTGCAAATAATGCCCTGCTGTGCTAGATTATATCATGTCCCTTCAACAAAGACATGTTCAAGTCCTAAGCCTTTGGCAACTTATTTGTAAATAGTATCTTTTGAGATGTCAGGGCCCAACTCAATCATGGAGGGCCTTAATTCAATATGACTGAAGTCCTTATGAATGGAGGAAGTAGGAGAAGCCAGAGAAGAAGACACATAAGACAGATTTCAATATGACAGAGATGCAACTATAAGCCAAGGGACATCAAAGACTACCAGAAAGCCACCACCAAAATGCAACAGACTTAGGAGAAAACATCAACTGGTTATATCTTGACTTATGACTTCAAGCCTCCAAAACTGTGTGCCAATAAGTTCCTGTTGTTTACGCCAATTTATTGTGTGGTATTTGTTATAGCAGGCTTGGCATACTGAGACACTTACCTAAAGGGAAAAAGCTGACTCAAATTTAGAAAATTAAATAAGGAAGGTTGAGAAAACAGCAACAAAGAGGATCCAGGCAGGAGAAGGAACTGGTCAGCAGACCTAAGGTCATGAAAGAGGATGGCCTCCGGAAAAATGAAGTATGGGGGTGGGGGTGGGGTCCAAAAAAGTTCAAGTCCGCATCCTCGTGTGGCACTAAGTGCATTGTGGTTCATTGTAAGCATTCCTGGATCCAGAACTATGTTGCAGGCAGAACTTGTGATAATTCACCAGAAACTTCAATACGTATCAACATCAGTTCATTAATGGCTACTTTTTGGATATCAACTTTCAACCAGTTGTCAAGCTCTCCTATTTCTTTCTTGTCCATACCTCATGTTCCATCTCGACTACAACAATATCTTAAGAGATTTATCCTATGTCTCTACCATGTGATGATTCCCTCTATTGACCACCCAAATGACAGTAGATTAACAAAATGAAAACTCAGAAAATTAGATTAGCCTGACATGACCTATATTTTATGAACCTAATCAGGCTTATAATAATATTTTGCTTCCTTCACCATTTCCATTTGGTAATCTATTTCAGAATTTAATATTTGTCTGGGTCATAGCTCTTCAAATGTTTTAGAGAACCTAAGGTTTCCTTCTCAGCTTTTTACTGAGCCTGTATTTTAAAATACCACGATCTCTTTGGTTCAACCAAATTCTCTACAATGGAAGTTAGAGAAGCAAAATGAGTTAGGAAGTTTCACTTTCTCACTGTATTGTGTCAACACTAGCCCAAGGGTCCCAATTAACAAATAAAATCTCCTTCTACTTTTTGCCCCAAATATTTAAAATGTACTTTTTCGTTTGTATTTTGCTGTAAGCTTTAGCTTCTTGACACTGCCCATGCTGTTCAACCATCAGTGGGTGCAAAAAAAAAAAAAAAAATCTTTCATATAACAATTCATTATTTCTGGTTGCTTTTGACTTCCCACCCATAAAACACAGATAAAAAATACCAGCCCTGCCTAAGTTATGGTGTGGTTGTAAATACCAAATAGGAAAATGTTTGAGCTAGAACAATATAATATTAAAACCCTAAACTAAGAAGACAAATTATTGCTTCATAGCCTTTTTATTTTATGCTTACCTATTTCAAATCTTTAACAGTCTCCCCAAGATCCTAAATTAGCAGTAATTACAAAAGGAATAACATTATGCATTGTCTGATGTTTTTTGTATACAGAGGGCTTTCATGCATATTGCCTCATTTAATTCTCACTAACATCCTGAATATTAGATAGGAAAAAAAAGGGAATATCCCCATTGGAGAAGTAAGGACACTCCTGGTCCCAGAAGTTCAAGACTTTCAAATACGTACAGCTGCAGAGCTCTCAAGTGGTAGACTGAGACTTAAATCTATGTCCTCTGCTTCCGAATCCTGCCCCACTTATATTGAACCATGATGCTCCCCATACCTGAAATAACACTCTTGTTTGCCCTGTCTGGGAACTTCCCTGAACCCTGAGGAGATTCCTTTACCTTTTTCCACCTCCACCAAAGATCTGTTCCTAAGGTCATGGGATATTCATTCGACTAAAAAGTCCACTCTAAGGCTGGAATGGCGCCAGAGCCTGCTGAATGCATTAACCCTCCCAGGTGTACTTTCATTTTAACACAGAGCTTGTCAACAGTTTCAGGCACTGTGCCAGCCACAGAGTGGAGGCTTGATATATTTTGGTAGGAGTTCATCCCAGAGTCCCTCCGAGCACTACAGCTGAGCAGTTAGCTGGTTTGTAAATACTAAAACAAAGGTCTTGGCAGCACCTTGGGATACAAATAAATCCATGTTGAGCCCAGCCTTTTGCTAGGGATAAAGCTACCTGAATCTTAGAGAAGTTCCTAGGAGCCTGCCACCATAATCACTTGAACTTCAGTATCCCCTGCTCCATATTTCACATTTTGTCCTTTTTGGGCATGGATTTTGAACATATTTCAGTCTAATAATAAAGCAAATCGGATTTGTTCATTGACTTCCTATTAAAAGACCCCAAACAAGGAATGAACTATTGTTGTAAAGGAGAGAAATGGGGAGAAACATATTGATTTAGCCACATTGAATGATAATAAAACATTATCAGTAAATTAAGGTAATCAAACACTCAGTCTGTTAAGCTCTCTTATGTGCTGGCAACTATTTAATGCTAGTCATCTAGGCACAATAGAGTAAGGAATCAGGTGAAATTAGAAAGTGTGATCAAAGAGAGTAATAAAAATAACGGATGTTTATTGAGCACGTATTATGAGGCAGGGACTTGGGAAGCACTTTGCATGTATTATCTTGTGTAACCCTCTCAGTGATTTTATGAGGAGAGTTCCATTAATATCTCAATTTTACAGATTAACTTTCTCAACAGCTAGACCATAAACATAAGTGTATCTGACTGGTTGTGAGGTCTATTTTTTTGTTTTCATGCACTATATCATATTAGCTACAAAGGAAAAACAACGTGGAAGTAATGGAGAAAAAAATACCAGGCCTATTTTAAGCAAAACAATGATTAAACGGCACCCTTCTCAGGGTTGGAAGACAGATTGGAGTCGAGTCGCAGTTTATAGCATTTTATTCAGGACACCAAGATTGTTGGAGCAAGGAAGCCAATCACTTGAGAAACTGAAAGGAGCTTTAAGGCTGGGAGTTTGAAGGCAGTTTTATCAACAGAAAGAAGGAAATTGGCTAGGTTCTGTTGACTGATGCAGGGACCTGTTAGTGTTGTAGGGAGGATTAAGTCTACATGGGACTTTACCTTTGTTTGTTTGTTTTTGTTTTTATTTTTGGCTTTACTTTTAATTTGGTCAGATGTGCTTAACTTAGAGGGTTACTTGGCTTTGGGGGGGGGGGTTGTTATCTCAGTAGGGACACTCCAAAGAGCATGACTGTCACATAATTCTAAGCTCGTTTGGGAGGAATTAAACTTTTGTGTTGGTTCTGCAAAAACCCAAGAGCTATTTTTTTTAAAATTTGTAAAGAATTTAATAAAGGGACTATTTACAAAGCCATGGGCATAGCTAATGGAAATCAACAAGGAAGAATACAGTACCATGCAGCTAGTTGTAGCAGGGACTCTGTGACAACTTCTAGCCTGAAGAGTCAGTGCTCAGGAACCAAGGAAATAAGACCATCATTTGGAGGAAATAACCTACCCTTACAAATCTATCTCCTGCTAGCTTCCCCTTGTCTGAACTCAATCAGAAGCCAGAGCCGTGGGACCCTACAGATGCACTGCATGCACTTAAACTGCTATGACATAGAGTGGGGTATAGAAGGGTAGAGAGACTGGGTAAGTAGGGCAAAAGGGTATATAAGCACATCTCCCATTGTAAAGATGGGCAAATTGAGGTAAAGGAAAATAATAACTTTCTTATCACAGAGGCAAAACAAAATTTAAACTCAGGTCTTTCTACTTCTCTTTGTATTATATGCATTAACTTCCCTATTGAGTTTGTAAAGAGAAAAAAATATATATTTTTGGAGTATTTTCCAAAATTTCAACTCCTTTCCCATTATTTAACTTTCACATCCCAACACTGCACTGTGAGGGCTCATTAAATTTCAACCAGAACTTGGAGTAACCTCTAGGTACCATCTTCCTGTCATCTACTTCGGCTAGTATTTCCTAGTGCATTAGTTTCCTAGATCTGCCATAACAAATTACCACAAGCTTGGTGGTTTAACATGACAACATGTATTCTTTCACAATTCTGGGGGCCAGAAGTCTGGAATCAAGCTGTCACCAGGGTTGGTTCCCTCTGGAGGCTCTGAAGGAACCACACCTCTTCCCTGGCTTCTGCTGGTTTCCTGCAATTCTTGGTACTCCTTGGCTTGTATATCAACACTCCAATCACTGTCTCTGACTCTGTCTTTATGTAGCCTTCTTCTCTGTATCTGTGTGTCTAAATCTCCCTCTCCTTTCTCTTACAAATATAAGAATCATTCTATTTATGGTCCACCCTATATCCAGGATGATTTCATCTTGATAGCCTTAATCAGTTACATCTGCAAAGACCCTATGTCCAACTAAGATCTTATTATTAGGTTCTGGGTGGACATGAATTTTAGGGGGACTCTGTACAACCCATGACACCTAATATGAACAATTCTACTACCGAGGGTTTTATTACTCAAGTCAACAAATATTTATTAATTGCCTAAGATATGCCAACAGCCACTTTAGGCACAGTAGAGAATGCAACTGACATACATGAATGGCCTGTAGCCTTCAGTGCTTATAATCTAATAATAATAATAAAGTACTGTATGCTCCAGAAGAGCCCAGGTCATGTCTGACTTGTTCACCACTTTTTAATCAATCCCTGGAATAGTGCCTGGCCCATAGTAGGCTCTCAACAAATAGATGATGAATTAACGAATAGTGAAGAGATATAAAATACTAGATATCAAATAAAATGAAGCTCAACAATTTGAAGCACGCATGCATAGTAAAGGATTAGAGGGCCCGTAAGGATAAAGATCAGGGAGGATCACAGCAGACAGAGGACATAAAAAGGCACTTTGAAAGATAAACAAGTATTCATAGTTTTAACTGGGAAGGTGTCTTGGTTTGCCAGGGACACGTTGGCAGATACCACACATTGGTTGGCTTATGCACCAGGAATTTATTGCCTCATGGTTTTGGGGGCTAGAAGTCCAAGAGCAAGCTTTCAACAGGCTGTGCTTTCTCTGGGAATCTGTAGTGTTCTGGTAATGGCTGCCATAATCCTTGGGGCTCCTTGGCTTACATCTCTGCCCCATCACATGGCGATCTCCTTTCTCTGGTTTAATCTGATTTCTGCTCACTTACTACCACCATACTTCCTCTGCTTTTTAAGGGTTTCTGTCATATGGATTAGGCCCATCTGAATCAATCTGACTTCATCTAAACAGTGCCTTTGAAGATTCTATTCACTAAAGAATCCACACCGTGAAAAATAACATGTTCAATGGTCCTATTTACAAATGAGTTCACATCCATAAGATTACAAATTGAGATATGTCTTTTGTGGGGTGTATGATTTAATCCCTGACAGAGAGCATTTGGTACCTTAGGCTTGAGAGGGACATGATTCAAGGGACTTGCTTTTCCACAGGAAATTGAGGCAAATCTGATCAAAGGGAAAAGTTTGTTCAGGAGGAGCCCTCCATGCCCCTTCTGGGGACTGCACAGTTCCCTTTGCCTCTCTCCCCCTTCTCTCACTCTGGAGGCCTCTTTCCCTCAGTAATGCCTGCTGTTTCAGGTCTCTCATGTTGAGGAAAACCTGCCTGTCTAGCCTTCCTTCTCAGGTTAAGGTTTTGCTTGATGGCTTCTAGCATTAGTCTATTAATTCATTTGTCTGATTTAAGATCTCAGCTTTGACCCAGGAGCTATTTTTGATTATACTGAATGCTGCCTCCATGCATAGAGAGCTAGTCATTGTGTGCCTGAGTCCAAAATAATAGAGGACCTATGGAAGACGTTTGCACTGTATTCATTTCTCATATAGGACAAGTCCTCAGTCTCTTATCCATACACTGAGAAATCGGTTTGAATTAGGAGGTAAAAATTAAAATTGAGAAATAATATAATTAAACGATTTAGCAAAAGACATGGTGGACAACCAAATTTTGACCTGGGATCTAATGGTGTCCTTATCAATGTAAAGGTCATAGTGAATGCTGCAATGATCTGCATGTAGTATTACAGGGCTAGTTCCATCTCTTTTTCATAATCCTGCTTATTCTGAACTTAGGGCCTCTTTCTAGCTATTCTTCCAGGAGAATGTCAACCTCATTTTTCACTTTATTTTGTAATCCAAAGACCACTCATTTTTTCAAATTTTGGCTTGAAGACGTCCCTGTCATATGATTATTGTAGTGACCAATATTTTTATTCAACTCCTGCAGCATCTTGAGTCAGGCCCTTGATCATGCTGGGGACACTTTTTTGTAGGCTTTTCCTGCCCCCAAAATTAATTTTACAATGAATTACAATGAATGTAACTTATGGATGGTAGTTCACAGAAATGTTATAATATTTTGCAGAGATGGCAAGAAGATATTTTTTCAATACTAAGGGACAACAATAGGGGATTATAAGGGGGTATGAGATTTTTCCTTTTGGAGTAATGAAATGTTCTAAAATTGACCGAGGTGATGGTAGCACAACTCTGTGATGAAAATGAAAGCCACTTTGAATGGATTGTACAAAGCATGAGACTGTATAACACAAGGAATCCAGTGGCTGATTATGGACTGTGGTTAAGAAGACAAATATGAGAACATTTTCTCCTGAATGATAACAAATATACAATACTAAATGGAATTATTAACTGGGTAGGTTGGGGGAAATACACCAAATGTAAGAGATGGGCTATAGTTAGTCGTATAGTTTGACAATGCTCTTTCATAGTTTGTAACAAATATTTCACAACAGTGCAAGGTGGTGGTGAGGAGATATATGGGAGCCTTATATGATGGTATGCACTTTTTTGTAAATTCAGAAATTTTGCTATACATTTATTGTTTATGAATGTTCATGTATGAACGATATACTTCAAAAATAGTATTTTAAAAAAAAGAGCCATCACTTAGATCAGTTAAAATCCCAGTTGTCACTGCATACAAATAAAATGGCTAACATAAAAAAGTGACTGACAAAGTTAGTAAGGATGAAGAACTGGAACTCTCACATATTGATGGTGGTGTAAAGGAATAAAATGCACAATCATTTTATAAAATGTTCTGGCAGTTTCTCATAAAATTAGAAAGAAACATTCTTTATGACCTAGTAATTTCACCACTAGGTATTTACCAAAGAGATATAAAAATATATTGTCACAAGCAGACTTGTACCTGAATGTGCATAGCCGCTTTATTCGTAATGGCCAAAAACTGGTAACAGCTCAGCTGTCCATCAATAGAAGGGGTAGGGGCTGGCTGAAGTCCAGTGGATAGGGTGCTGGTACACTACATGGGAGGCCCCGGGTTCGGTTCCTGGGGACCTCTCCAGGCGGGCAGACCGCCTTGAGGGGGCAAGCCGCTGTGGGCAGGGCAAAGCCGCCGTGGGCAGGGCAAAGCCGCCACGGGCAGGGCAAAGCCACCACGGGCAGGGCAAGCCGCCCACAGAAAACGGAGCCGAGCCGCCTGTGAAAAACGGAGCCGAGCCGCCTGTGAAATGGAACATAGCCGCCCATGAGCAGGGCAAGCCGCCTACGCGGTGGGCTGACTCTGTGCGTCACCGCAATGGAGGGAGACAAAAAAGCAGACATAGAAGAACACACAGCAAGAGCAAGCAGAAAAGGGGGGATATGTAACAAACAAACAAAAAAATAGAAGGGGTAAACAAACTGTAGCATATTTGTAAATTTTCATACAATTTAGCAATAACAATGAATGAACTACTAATATACACAGCATCATTGATGAATCTCAAAAACATTATGCTAAATGAATGATGCCTTGTACAAAGAAGTGCTCAATTATATGATTCCGTTAACATGAAGTCCTAGATCAGGCAAACCTAATTTATAGCAGAAAAATAAATAGAACGATGTTTGCCTCTGAGGGATAGAGGTGGGTATTTGCTGGGTATAGACATGGGATAACTCCCTGGGATGACAGCAAGGTTCTCTATCCCGACAGGTGTTATGGATTGAATCGTGTCCCCCACAAAATCAAGTCCTACCCCCAGTTCTGTGGAATGAAACCCAATTGGAAATCAGATCTTTGGAAATATTATAAATTAAGGTAAGGGCAAACTGATTCAGGGTGGGTCT
>PVKH010008594.1:0-11317 GCA_004027955.1 Chaetophractus vellerosus | reverse complement strand
ACCCGCTAGGAGAGGTCCCCGGGAACCGAACCCGGGGCCTCCCATGTGGTATGCCGGCGCCCTATCCACTGGGCTATCCAGCCGGCCCCCAAATTTATTTTAAAAAGAAACATCTAAATGAACCACGGAGAGGGAGGAACATATATCAATTTGTAAAACTTCTAGATTTATACTAATACATTTTATATTAATTGCTAATATATATATTTATAGTTAATACTGAGTCAGTATTCACCCTAAAGATTTCCCAAAACATTTCAAATTGAGATAAAATGGATATAAGATCCCATAACTCTAGATACCTAAAGGGATTACTTAAGAAAAACATTCTAATTATTATTATATTATTATTTAGACAGATTGGGGACTGAACCCTGGACCTTACACTTTTATGAGCCTCGGTTTTCTAATTATTTTTTAAACTAATTTTAGTTACAACTTACTGAAACTGAAAAAGGATAGCAAGATTAAGCTATAGGAGTGAGAAACACTAAATTAGACGTAGGACCTTAATCAGATTTTTATTCAAGTAATTTTGCAGGCTATAAATTCTTTGCTATGAGTGCTAACTCATAATATAGGAAGAAATATAGGCATCGTTCATATGATGTAAATTACAAACTGCTCTATTAAGAGCAAATTACAGGGGCCGGCCGTATAGCCCAGTGGATAAGGACGCCAGTATACCACATGGGAGGCCCTGGGTTCGGTTCCCAGGGACCTCTCCTAGCGGGCAGACCGCCTTGAGAAGGGCAAGCCGCCATGGGCAGGGCAAAAAGCTGCCACGGACAGGGCAAAGCCGCCTCGGGCAGGGCAGGTCGCCCGCGAACGGAGAGCAGCCAGCCACCCGCGAACTGAAGCAGAGCCGGCCATGAATGGAAGCAGAAGCCGTCCACAAGCGGCGCAAAGCCGCCTGCGCGGTGACTGGTCTCGGCGCAATGGGGGGAGACAAAGCAGACAGAGAGGAACACAAGAATGGACACACAGCAAGAGCAAGCAGAAGGGGGGGGGGGAATGAAATAAATAAAAAAATAAATCTTAAAAAAAAAAAGAGCAAATTATATATACAGAAGTACTTTCATTCTATTTTTTGTTTCCTTGTTTGTTTTTTGTGTTTTTTTTTTCCGGTGGTCCCAGGGATCGAACCCAGGTCCCTCCATATGGGAGATGGTCACCCAACCATTTGAGCCACACCCGCCCCCTCATTCTGTTATTAGTCCACTCTGATATTGTGCAGTCATTTCAGAATTATGGCACCTGATTTTAAAATGCCAGAATAAATTAGTTTATGCCTCTTGCACAGCTGTGTAAGGAAAAAAAATACATAGTGTTTTACAATTCTCTGTATAAACATGTAAACACTGTACTAAGATTAGGGCTCAGGTATATTAATTAAAACAATAGTTTTAATTCTATTTCATCCATTTGAGGAATTTGAGTTATTGAAAGGGACTGTAACAGCACTTTTAGATTCAGAAACCTTAAAAATAATTATTTTGGATGTAAAATTATATTTAAAGCATCATAGGTGCAATTTAGGCCCTGAGCTAAAAAAAGAAAACAATGGAAATATCTATAAACCCTAAAACTCAGCATCCGAACCATACTGAAAGGACTGGAGTAAAAGAAGTCGAATTACAATTTTAAAGACTGCTCTTACATGTGACTTCACTGTAAGTTAGGGGAGATGTATGATCAGTTTTATTTCTTAAATCTACTGTGGATTAAATTTTTTATTAAGTATGAGATTTAATTTTCAATACATTCTAATATGGCAATAAGATAACTTCCTATTTAACTAATATAATCAGTAATGTTTTGCTTCTTTAGTGAT
Organism: Chaetophractus vellerosus; assembly: GCA_004027955.1. Classification (NCBI taxonomy): domain Eukaryota; kingdom Metazoa; phylum Chordata; class Mammalia; order Cingulata; family Chlamyphoridae; genus Chaetophractus; species Chaetophractus vellerosus. The sequence continues at coordinate 9,483 of PVKH010008594.1, read as the reverse complement.
GACTAGACTTGAAAATTACTTATTTTTGATAGAGCAATTAACTGCTCATTTTTGCCTAACAATTGCGGGCCACTGGATCCCTTTATCCTTCATAGTACCAAAGTGTCCTTAGTCCTCTGATTATTCTGGATGTAACAGGATACTCTATCAAGACGTTTTTGGTTTTCATGTGTCTACTTTTCTTCAGATTATTTATTTCTTGGAAGAGTAGTAATAATCTAGAAAAATGGTATCCAATAGAAATATAAATGTGAGCCACACATGTAATTTTAAATTTTCGAGTAGTCATATTTGAAAAGGGAAAAAAGAACATCTTGTTATTTAACCAATTTATACAAAATATTTCAACATGTAGCCAATATTTTTTAAAATTATGAATGAGATATTTAAAATACTTTTTGGTATGTAGTTTATACTTACAGCATACCTTAATTTCAGCCATATTTCAACTGCTCAGTTGCCACATGTGGCTAGTACTAGACAGTGAAGCTCTAGAGTACTTCAGATTATAAAGTAATAAAAGCAACTTGAATTTGAGGTGAAAGTCACACTTAAGAAGGCTTTCATAAAAGTAAACATAAACATCTACCTTACAACATTCATGAGATTGGATGCAAAACATCACCTTATTTTTAATTTTCAGCTAGCTTCACTTTACCACATGCTTCCTTCTGCCATCACTAGAAAGTGAAACTTCAACCTGGTTCATCCAAAACAATAAGCAAGTACTTATTGTGACCTTGTTGTAAATTTATTTTTAGTATATTTATTTTTAGTATTCGTAAGTATTGTATACAATGTAAAATTTCTGTTTTTGAATGTAAAATCCTGAGTTTAAAGGAAAAATACTTTGTCAAAAGAATTTTTTGTTGATTTTTTTCAAACTGGAAAACACAGCAAATTACAAAAGTAGAAGCTGAATTAATGAAAACATATGAACAAAAAGACATAAGTCATCTTAGATGTCAGGTTAACACAATAGTAATAGATCAAGAGCAACTCAAAGGATCCACTAATGAACACACTGCAATTAAATCCTCAAAGAATAGGAGGCTGTGTATATTATAACATCTGCTTTCGATAAAAATGATTGTGCTTAAGATTTTTCTTCGAGCAATTTTCCAAACTTTAAAATTTGGAAAATACGATCCCCCAAATAAAAAAAAAATGGCAATATTGAAAAATAGTCTTTAACAAGATGCAATGACATTTTATTTCACTCTTAAAAACTGAATGTGGAAGTAAAACAAAAAAGGGATGTGAGTTCAGAAAAGCTTCCTAGTTTTTTAGACAGATAAAAGATAATAAGAGAACACATGAGCTATTCTTACCACCTCAAAAGAACTTTAAATTTACATTTGTAATCATAATAAGGGTGGCAAAGGTTAACTAAAACATTGTTTCTTTGCTTTTGGTTGAAATTATATCAATTTGGTGTAGTAACATTAGTTTCTCAGGTTAATCAAAAGTTTCTATTGGAATTTTAAAGTGCGAACAATAAAAATGGAAAAAAGCCTTCTTAAGTATTGGGGATACAAAGTCATTTTAATCACATTGGGATGAGGGGGGGAGGAGGAAAAGTGGGAATTAAAGAAAGGACCTAGGTAGGGAGAAAGTAAGAATTAAATGAATGGAACCTAGGTAGTTAAAAAAAAAACAAAAAAGAAAAACAGGCTGGGAATCACTGGATTAGATCTGCTTTATATCCAAGATTAGTTGAGACTATTTTGTTGCCAAGGCTCTCTATCTGCAGATATCTTAAACTCTTCTGTGAATCGAAGGATGGAAATGACAGCTTCCCCCTTCCTGAAAGCTAAGGACAGAGCAAAGTAGAGCTGCTTCTCTGAGAAACAAAGATGCTTTCTACGATTCTTCTAAGATGGTGGAAGTCTCCTCAAGAGGCTTCCCCAAGAAGGAAAAATGAAAGAGGAAAAAAGAAAGCCATAGCCAGAAGTCCTTGGCTCTGTTTCATGCCATTCCTCCTAGTCACAGCCCCCTTTGGTCCAGCTATCTCTCTCCAGGGAGGTTAAGCCCTACCAAGGCATTGTTTGGCCATGGTCCCTCTTTACCACTCAGATCGCCTCCACCATCCCTGCGCTGGGGGTCTCAGGAAGCCCTAAGGCAAAAAGCAGAAAAGCCAGGAGTGGACTGGGTTTCAAAGACCCCCTCCAAAACCCCTCTTAACTAGTATAAGAATGGGAGGGGAGTCTGGCCTTTGCTTAAGTGGGTTCCTTTGGGGTCAGAACCGTCCCCCTCGGCCAGTGTCGAAGGGAGGTAGCCATTTGCGCTGCTCGCTCCGCATCGAAAAAGCCCTGTCTGGGCCAAGGGGCCCAGGGCTCCCGGTCTGGGTGTCAGGTGCGGCCCTCAGTTCCCGACCCTCGGGGCACCAGCAGGGACAGCGCACAAGACCCGGGATGAGGCCAGACTCGCGCCCGACAGCCGGAGACCGGGGTTGGGGCCCCGGTCGCATCGTGTCCGCCCCCGCCCTACCTGAGGGGGCCCGGGTGGGGTCGCTAAGGGCCGCTCCCGGGAGCCCCGCGACGGCGCGGCTCGGCGACGGAGGCGCCTCGTCTCGCCGCAGCAGAGCTCGGCGGCGGCTCTACAACCTCAAGCTCCATCGGGAGCTACAGGGATAGCCCCGTTGGCGGCGGCGGCGGCGGCGGCGGCGGAGGCCGCGACGGGGCCTCCTCCTCCACCCTCCGCCTCCTCCTACTCCTCCTTCTCCGCCTCCTCACCACAGAGGCGGACTTGGAGGGATCCCGAACTAGCTCTCGCGAGAAGATACTCCCCACCTCACGCGAGATTACGCAAGCCCGGGAGTTGGGGTATTAGGAGAGGAGCGAAATAGCCTTCTCTGGTCCCTTAAATTGCGCATTAGTTTCTTTCTGGTAGAGAGTCAATCCACCCCTGTCACGTGGTCCGGGCGCACTGTAGGAGGTGCTGTTAGAACTCGGCAACCAAAGGGGTTGATGGGAAACTGTAATTTTTGTCTGGCCTCTAAACCAGCTTCCTAGACCTTGGTTCAGGGACCCTATATCTGAGTCGCCCCGGTGAAAGCAGGGTATCCTTTGGGCAGCATCTGGTACTTCTGAGGTCCATTCTTCTTCACCCTCCCCTAGTCCAATGCTGACCGGATCCCTCAATCCCTCCACGCAGACGCCAAGCATTGTCCCGATTGAAATAAAGTATTTATTTAGCAGGACTTCCACATAAACTTATATCTTTCTAAAGAGAGAACTTTGAGTTCCGCAAAACCTGACAGGGATCAAAATTCAAGCACAAGTTCTGGCATTAATATCTTAATATTTATTTAATAATATTTTCACATCAAATTGGAAGATGTAATCTTGTTTTAATGGAAGATAATCTTGGTTTTATAGTAGGGCTAAGGGAGTTAACATTTATGCACTGTATTAGGTGATAAAATTTTCTATTTTACTATTTCATTTATATTAGCTTTATTTACATTTCATTTGTTCTGAAAGGTTATCCTGAGAAGCAGATACTATATATCCTTTGTTACTGAGAAACTGAAGAACACAGGTTAAGAAAATAAACATGAATTCTACTTAAACTCAAGGCACTTTGCAGTATGAAACCAGATATCCAACTAAAAGATCCGTGGAAATAAATTTACCACAAATTTGATGACATATGGAAAAGTAGCTTAAACACTAAATTGAGCTTTTAAAGAATATATAGTTATTACTGCCTAGCTGGCAGGGGAAAATAAGTGAATTTTTTCCCTGGGAGATTGATTACCCACATCAAACACTTGCTTCCACACCTTATTATCCTTTTCATTCCCTTCTCTTTATGAAATATATCATGACATTTCAAGACAAAGGTTTCCAACAATGGTTCATTTCTTTTAATGTTTGCCAATCCACTGAACAGTGTTGGATCCTACATATATACTTGATAAGGGGATTTTTGAAAAGTGGCCTGACCACCATATTTAAAATTACAATTCCACCCTGAATTTCCCCCTGGGACTCCCTATCCCTGTGCCATTTTTCTCTAAATCCGTTTTCAAAATCTGACGTACATTGATTTTACTTATTTACTATTTGTTTCCCTACACTAGAATATTAGTTTCTTAAGAGCAGGGATTTTTGCCTGTATTCTTAACTTCTATTACAGGTACACATTGTAGGGTATCAGTAATATTTGTTTAATGAATGATTAAAGGACAGCCAGGAAAATTGTTTCCTCCTTTAAAATTCACAGATGTAATAAAAATACAAAGTCCTCTATTCCCATTTCCAGTTTATTATTTCTAAGTAAAGACATAAAATAGTAACATTCAAAGAAAAAGGGCAAGGATTTCCTCTTGCAATAAAGTAACAACTACCTTTTCAAGATCTTTTATACATCAATGCAGTTAAGGATGAGCTTGAATTCAAACTTATCTATTTTGCATTTTTTCATACCAGAAACACAAACAACTAAAAGAATATTTTAATATTTTATAAATTCTATAAATTCTATACTGTACTTTACTTTGCCATACCTGCATTTAAAAAAGATTCGATTTTCCTGAAACTGTTTAGACAAACCATGCAAACAGACACTCTTCTAGGAATGTTTTGAGATCACTCTGTGCTATTGAACAGAAATAAATAATAATAAATAACAACCATCACTTTCACAAAACACCCCTACCCACCACCACACAAAAATCTCAAAGTGCATTACAAAAAATTTCACAAAAATTTTACAAGGCACAGGTAAAACTAAATATAGTTTCAACTATGAATTTTTTCAAACATCCAAGATAGTAGGTGCCAGTTTCTAAAAAAGAGAACAGTTTATTCTATTCTTTTGCTCTCTCTCTCCCATTCCCATCCCTCCCCCAAGAAATTTCATCCTAGAAATCAGAAATAAGAAAAACACTCAATCACAAGTAAATTCTTTCTGGAAGGGAAATATTTCCATGCCTACAAATGGTCAATCATAAGTCAAATGAGAAAGGAAATTAAGTATTGAGTTATCGTGTTCTCCAGTGGAAGAAAAACATCAATTTCTTTAGGTAAAAAAGTCTATATCCAATGGAATACTCAAATAGCAACATTAATAAAGACACAAATCAGTCCTCTTTTGCTTTCCCTTGCCTCTGCTCTCAGGAACTCAAAACCAGAGAATTTTAGGCCTGGAATTATTTTTTTAATTATTAACACCTAAACTATTATATGTGAGGTTAAGAAGAAGTCAATATCATTAAATAGTGACCTGTGTTATGAAGTTAGTTTTCTCATCTGTAAAATATGAGAACTGGATTCTTTAAAGTCTCTTCTAGAGTTAAAACTCTATGAAGAATATATTTTCCATAAAGGTATCAGAAAAAGGATTTTTAACATTTATAACAATTAGCATGATTCTTCACCAAATTCTTATAAATGGTACAAAGTATATTATATTAGAAAATATGGAAGGAATTCAATAGAAACTAAATATAGCAGAAACCTACACAGAGCTGAGAACAGAACTTCTTGCAAGAAAGATGCATACGTCAGGCTTTTTTACTGTAAGTAGTTACTGTGTTTTAGAGAATATGACATGTCCTGCTATACATATATATGTTATAACAACAAAAGTTTTGTATTATATGTAGATAGGGATATTATAGAGCTATGGCTCATAACACAATCTGAAATATTACTCTTGTTAAAGTAACCATACAATTGTGGTTTTGCTTTTGGCACATTTCTGGAAATAAAGAATAAAAAGTCTAGGTAATGGAGTACATGTCATATGATTCCATTTATATGACATTCCAGAAAAGGCAATGAGGCACTCATCAGTGGTTGACCGGGGTCAGGTGTAGGATGAGGGATTTTTTGGGTGATGGAACTGTTCTATATTGTGGTGGTAGCTGCAAAAATCTATACATGGTTAAAACTCATAGAACTTTAGAAAAAGGTTAATTTTACTATAGCTAATCTCTATATAATATAAAAAGGAATAAAAAAGTAAGTGGTAGAACAAATATCTTTGGTAAAGTTGGAATTTCTAAGAAAACTAATTTTACAGAGCTTCATGTCAATGGTATAATTTTAATGGCCATGAGATTATTAAATGCAATTGTATTAAATGATTTTTAAAATGTGGGCTCAATTATTCATTTCTAAAATATGTATACTGGTTACTCATGGAAATAAAATTATTTTTAAAAATATCAATCCATGTATTAGCAAATTCAGCTACTCCCAAGTGAATTTGAATTGTTCCTTTACAGTTTAAAACAGGTTTACTGTTTAGTTTAGAATCCAAGAGCAGTTAGTCAAAAGTTAAAAATTAAATTTAAAAAAATCACTAGTCTTATAAGCTTTTAAAAGTATTTACTAATAGTAGTGTGGTTTTTAGATTTATTTTCTCTTCCTTCCATTCTAATTCATTAAAGATATTATATAGTTGGATTTCATATTTAAATCGATTATCTAGGACTCCAAATACAAATCTGGAAATACCGCTGAATCCCTTCTGTAATAGAATCAAAAAATATTTTTAAAAAAGGAACACTATTTCTGTAGGTATACCACTGGGACATATCTATAACATATGAGGCAAGAGAGAATCCCATTAGCTATTCCATGCCTCCAAAAAATTTGGAACTGTTAGTAGAAGTTCAGGAAGAAAAACATGTGTAGGCAGACCTAAAGATGGAGAGGATGCAATATTACAAATTCTGCATCATACAGAAAGATGTGGGTAACAGAATGATACATAGCAAATGTGTAATTCTAATTACAGTAGATTTTGCCTTTTAAGATCAGGCCTGGGTATTTTTTCACCACTGCTTCTGCCATGGACAGAAGTTAAATGCTTTTTGAGGGCAGATTTGTGCTTGAAATCCATATCACAACAGTGGCATTTATATGGTCGATCCCCACTGTGTATATTCAAGTGGTCCTGAAGAGTGCTTTTAGCAGTAAATGTCTTCAAGCACACACTACACTGAAAGGGCCGTATGCCCATGTGCCCTCGAATGTGGCGGTTGAGATTTTTCTTCTGTGTAAATGTTTTCCCACACTGTAAACACAAGAATAATTTATGCATCTTAAGGTGACGCAGATAATTTTCAACATGAAGAAAGCCTCGAGGGCACCTGGGGCACTGGTGCCTCAGTGAATAACCTTCCTCCAAATTCTGAAACTCATTCACTGTACTATGACTTCCTTCAGTATTCTCACAAAACAAGCCCTGACCTTGATTCCCAGAAACTTCTGCCACTCTGCTCTCAACTGTAGAATTGATCAGTGAATGCTGTGTTTCAGAGAAATATATGCCTGCCTTGGAAGAAGTACAAGGCTGTGAAAACTGACCATTTTCTACACCAGCTGTACTGATAGATTCCACATGGAGGATACAAATTTCATTATCTTTAAAACCTATATCTACTGTAGATAGCTCTGGTGACCTAATTTCCTTTCTCTCTGATGTCAAACTCTCTACTGTAGACTGTAAAGCATTGCTTTCCTCTTCTTTAATGTGGAAATTCATGTTTATTGGACCATCTTCTGAAATTTCAATGATCTCACAGTCTTTATCCGAATTTTCTTCTTCATTCTTGACATCTGGATCAGATGATTGACACAGGTCAGTATGTTGGTTGTTGTTTTTCATAGAAAGATCAATTTCAAGATACTTTGACAAAGCTTCTGTGCACTTTTCCACAATATGAACCATCTGAAGGTAACTAGCAGCAGTCAAATATTTCAAAAGCTCTTTTCTTTTAACTTCAAGTGCTCCAGTATAGCAAGAGAGCAACAATTTTCTGCCAACTTCTGCACTCTGCAAGATGGTAATTCTGACATGTTTTGACTGGGTAAGTAAAAACTGATCTCTCATAAAAGTAGAGCAAGCAGCCAAAATGACCTTATGCCCTTGGAACTCAGTGTCATTAATATAAATTGATACATCACAAAATAAATTCTGCTGTCTCAAGAGATTCATTTGCTGCAAGATCACATCCCCTTGCTGTTCAAACTGGAAGTGCAGAACATCAGACTCTGCAGCCATGGTCACAATCTAAGCAAAATAATACACAAACATCGATGTAAGGATAGGGAATGCCTTAGTAAAGAACAAAAACAAAAAGCAAACCCAAAACTGAGTTGGGAAAAAGAAGACACAAATTCTAATCTATGTGCTCTGAGAGAACCCCTATGCCAACATCTTAAAAACTCAGAAAATTATAATACATTTCTCTATGACCTCACAGCACATTTTTTCACATTTCTGTTATGGCATTTATCACATTGAATTATAGTTAGCAGTTTCTATGTTTGTCTCTTTTGCTAAATTTTATGACTTTCAGTCACTATTGATTTTGAATATCCACTAATAAGCACTGTGCCCACCACAAAAGAGATTTAACATAGTATCCCACTCCCCACCATTACCTTATTTGTTCTCATTGCCTTCTAACAGTTCTCCTTGATATGAGACTCGCATATATTTGAAACCACCCTCCTGAGGTTCACCAAAATTAACTTCCTTTAAAACTTTTATTGATTTTTTTAATTTCGACCTTCTGCTTTGGATCTTCCATGGCTCTCCTCCTCCTCCAGGTCAGACTAACTTCCTTAGCACCATATACAAGATCTTTCATAATCTAGCCCTAATTCACCTTTATGGCTTTACCTCCCACTATTCTCTATTTCATACTCGAAGCTCCTTCAATATTTTTTTTTAAATCATTGCACAGATAGAAACGACCCGAATACACCTTTGCACATCTATTAGATTTGCGCTTCCAATCCATTTTCCCAGCTAGTGATGTGCTTCTTTCAAGGCCCAAATCAAACACCACTTCTGTGACTCCTCCTCCCGGCTTGCCCACACATCTGTTGCTCCCAAAGCATTGCGAGATGGTGCCTGATTCATCTGTATTCCTGCACAGGGACAAAGAACTGAGAGCTCAGGAACATCCGTTTAGGTGAGAAAAACCGGACCCCAGGTGGCCTCAAAGATCTCTGCAGCGCAGCACACAGGTCTCCCGGAGCCAAGCCTGCCTGCGCCAAGGCCCTGTCGGTCAGGTGGTGGCAGCACTAGGTTAGGCACCCGGGGCTGCATTCAGCTGACCTCCTCCTCCTCCTCTTCCTCAAGACCTCTCCACCTGCCACAGTCTCCTGCGCGATCACTCACCGACTCAGAAAACTAGAGTCGAGGCTTCCGCAGTTTCGGTGGCCAAAGCCGGAAGCTGGACTCAGCCTGGAAGGAAACACATCCGGTGTCAACCAGCTTTAGTCTTGGCGAAGAGCGGTTTGAGCGCCCCGGAAGGACATCTTGAGTCTTCTGCCTCCCCCACCTAGCCCCCACCCTTGGAATGTCAGGCGCCCAAATTTCAACGAACATCTTATCTCTCCTTTTCCAGTTTCAGCATGCAAGCCGTTCTCTTTCGTGCGTCCTATGTGATGTCTGAGTTGGATCCGGGTCTGAAGTCGGGGTACAGCGAGTCGAGATAAACTACCCTGCGTC
>PVKH010008592.1:0-19135 GCA_004027955.1 Chaetophractus vellerosus | reverse complement strand
GAAATAAATAACATGAAATAACTATAAAACCCAACAAACAAGTAGAAAATACCCACATGTTTAGAAATTTAAAATATTCTTCTAATAACCCATGGGACAAAGAAGAAATTGCAATAGGAATTCGAACATATTTTTAATTGAGTGACAATGAAAATATTGGATATTAAAACTTGTGAACAGCAGCTAGAGCAGTACATAGAGGGAAATTTATATACTTAATGTAGCTACAATATTATGAAAAGAAAAGGTATGGAGCAGATGTAGCTCAAGTGGTTATGTGCCTGCTTCCCATGTATGAGGTCCTGGGTTTCATCCTCAGTACCCCCTAAAAACAAAAACAAACAAACAAGCAAAAAACCCCAACTCTCATTGGGGACAGGATGTAGCTCAGTGACTGAGTGCCTTCTTCCCATGTAGAAGGTCCTGGGTTCATTCCCTGGACCTCCTGGAAAAAAAAGAGAAAAGGTGAAAAATATTCATCAAAAAGATAGAAAAAGAACAGTAAAATAAACCCAAAGAAAGAAGAAGGAAGGAAATAATTAAAGATTAGTTATTGAAGGCATAAACGAATGAAATAAACAACAAATAGACAAGAGGTAGGATCCATGAAGCCAAAATTATTCTCTGAAATGACTAATAAAAATGACAACCTAGACAAGATTGATAAAATAAAAAGAGAAACACTGATAACAAATATCGAGAATTAAAACACTAATAACCATACGAATATTCTCGCTGTCCTGATTTTGTGATAATCAGGGTAGGCTAAACATTCACTATATTAGAAACCATGCATGTGTCCCCAGACCTAGTTTTTCTCCCTAGGTCTGGTTTTTAGAATACTGGTGATAAACAAAGCCTGATTTATTATGACCATTTTGTATGGGAAAAGACTGTAACTTTGGGTATTTTTGGTCAACCTTAAGAGATATAGCAGGGGGATGGATGTGGCTCTGGTAGTTAGGCATCCATTTTCCCTTATGGGGGGACCTGAGTTTGATCCCCAGGACCTCCCGGTAAAAATTAAAAATAGAACAATATAGAAGGTGCGTGGGCCACCAGGCCCCACAAGCGGGTGAGCCACACAGCACGATGATGATGTAACAGGAGAGTGACACAAGGGAGAGCCAAGACGAGATGCACCGAAAAACCAGAAACTAAGGTGGCGCAGGTGGTAGGATGCCTCTCTCCCACATCGGAGATTCCAAGGATCGAATCCCAGTGAAGACAGGAGGAGAAGGATGAGGAGAAAGAGCAGGAAATGGACACAGAGAGTTGCCCAGTGAATGGACACAGAAGCAGTAAAAACGGGGGGTGGGACGGTAAAAATGGATAAAAGTAAGTAAATAAATAAATCCTTAAAAAATGTATAGGGGAGGAAGATACAGACTATAGTTAGTAGTAATACTTTGACGATGCTCTTTCATGATTTGTTAACAGATGTTTCACAACAATGCAGGGATTTTGGGGAGGTGATGTGTGGGAGTCCTGCATGATGTTATACATGTTTGTTTTGTAAGTTCATGATGTTTACTGAACACTTATAGTTTATGTATGTTCATGTATGAATGATATACTTCAATAAATTTTTAAATATATATATATATTGCCACTCAGTATTAAATCTAACTAAAAGCTAAAAAATACCCACTAATAACCAATAATTATTACAGTTACTAAAGTCATTAAAAAAGATCAAAAGATGATATTATGAATAACTTTATGCCAATAAAATATCATATTTCAATGGCATGGAAAATTTATTAGAAAAATACAATTTACATGAGGAGAGACAATCCTCTGGCTACCAGGTGGTCTGAGTTCTCTCTCTATCCTCATTATTCCACTTTAGTTAGTTTAGCAGGACTGAGCTGGTTCAATGGAAAAATATAAGTCTTTATCTGATATAGGCCCTAGTATGCAAATTTCCTAAGCAATTGATGGCAGAGCTCTAGACTTCCCTCTCTTCCAGCAAGGCCATTACCTTCACCACAAAGCTTCTGTTGTTATGGTCAGCTAGGTGCTCCAGCTGGCCTTCCAACTTCTCTATAAATATGTAATGTGGTACAGAGGCAGACTGTCTCTCTTGGAATATTTGCTAGGGAGTATACAGCTGTGTTCAGCCCAAGAACACCTTTCCTTGGGATAAAGAGAGTCTGGGGCCTTGAGGTACCAGTTTCTCTTTCCGGGACCTCCTCTTTACCCTGGATATTCCAAACAGGCCTCACCATTGGCCCAATAACAGCTGGGGCCTCTCCCCTTAACATTAGCAAGGGAGAAGAATAATTAATAGTTTAAAAGGTAACCACACAAGGCAGAGCTACCTCTCTCTACCTAGATGAGCCCTTGATGCATATTTCCGTCTTTCTCTCCCAGTTCTCAGCAAGCTCTCTTCTTTCCCCCCATTTACCAAATAAATTCTTTTTACTGGCCTAATTAGAGAGAGGGAGTCTGGGGAATTGAAGACATCCTGATGCATTGTTTGTAACTCCTCCCTAATAAATCTTACTTCACACTTGCACTAGAGGTATTTGTCTCCACTCTCTGACTAATTTATATCAAAACTGACATGATAAAAAAATATATGAATCATGACTTGTTCTATAACTATTCAAGAAATCCACAATGAAAAATTTTGCCATTAAAAACTCTAGGCACAGGTAGTTTCATCACTTGTTCTATCAAACGTTTTAGAAAGAAACAATGCTAACCTTATACAAACTCTTCTGGAGAATAAAAACAATTAAAAAAGTGGAACTTTACCCCAGCTCATTTTATGAAGATAATTAAGCTTTATATATAAAAAAATAACACAGACAGTATAATAAGAGAAAATAACAGGCCAATTTCACTCATTAACACAGATTTAAAAATCATAAACAAAAGTTTGATAAATCAAATTCAGCTTTACATAAAGAAAATAATATGTAATAAAATTAAGTTTATCCCAGAAATACAAGGTTGGCTTAACATTAGGAAAATCTACATTACTGACATAGCCGATGCTGTTGGTGTCCCATGGGTGTTCCTTTAGCACTTGCTAATTCTTTGCAGGCTGGACCAAATTTTATCTGTCAGCATCTGCAACTTTATGTCTGAGGGCTTTCTTAGGCTACCAGAACTGGCTCCTCCTGTGCATGTAGCAAGCTAAAAGTGCCAGGGAATTAGCACACTACCTCCAAGAGTAGCCCTTAACCAACTATTGACAGGAGCTGGTGGATCAGTACCTGTCTTAGTTTGCCAAAAGCTGCCAATGCAAAAATACCAGAAATGGGTAGGCTTTAATAAAGGGGACTTATTTGGGGTAAAAGCTTGCCATTCCAAGGCTGTGAAAATGTCCAAATCAAGGCATCACCAGGGATGCTTTCTCACCAAAAGTCAGCTATTAGCAAATCCTGGAGTCCTGCCACGGGTGAGGCAAGATGGTGGGTCTGCCAATCTCTCTCTAGTTTCTCCTGGAGCTCAACTGTTGGTGATCAGACATCTCTCCCTGGGCCTTATCTCCTTGAGCCTCTTGGGGCTTCTCTGTCTTTCTGCAACTGTAGGCAAACCTGGAGTCCTCTCTCATGTGGCAGGGTCAAAATAGCAGCTCCCTTTTCTCTGTGCGTCTCTGTATTCTCAGTTTATATAGACCCAGCAAGAGGGCAGAGACCCAACCTGTGTCAGGCTTCATGACGTAGTCCAATCAATGCGATCTAATCAAGAGATCTAATAAAATTTCCATAAATGAATTTCATCAAAGGCCCCATCTACACTGTGATTACAGGCAGAGGAAAGGGTTAGCTTAAGAACATTATTTTCTGGAGCCCACAAAAGACAAACCAGGACAATACGCCAGCTCCCTTGTCCTTTTGGGAAGAATAACTCTGCAGTTTATTATACATTCTTAGAGAGTTCTCTAGAGAGTGTTAAGCTCTAGTTGCCTATAGTGGTAATTTGCCCAATATGCCACATTTTCTTGGCTCTTTCCTTTCTCTGTCTGACTTCCTCAATTCCCTAATGGCGTTACCTGGACTCATCTGTCAAATAAACTTCATGAATTCAAATCCAAGTTTCTGTATGAACCCAAACTAATACAACATATTAAAGGAGAAAAATCATGTGATCATTAGATATAGGAAGAAAACATTCAATAAAATCCAACACACATTCATAATTTAAAAAAAAATCTTGGCAAACTAGGACAAGCATTCTACCTCCTCAAGATGCTGCAGGGTATTTACCTAACATAAAAATAAGCATCTAATTGTGGGATTTTGAAAGCTATCCACTGGAAACTGAAAATAAGACAAGAAAGCCCACTATTGCCACTTCCATTTTATAATGCACTGGAGGTACTAGTCAGGGAAATAGGGCTGGAAAAAAATAAGGTAAAACTTAAAAGAATTAGAAAGGAGAAACAAACTAGTTATTATTTGCAGGTGATATGATTGTACAGGTAGAACACAAAAAGGACCTTTAATCACATTATTAGAATTAATTAGATGGCTTAGTAATGTTGTTGGATTCAAAATTAAAATTGTATTTTGATTTACAAGCAACAAATTTTAGAAAATGAAAGACAGATTTCATTAACAAAAACATAAAATATTGAATTCCAAGAAATAAATCTAAACAAAGATGAGTAAAATTCTGTGCAATCATAAAACACTGTTGAGAGTAACTGAAGAAGATATAAAACGATGAGAAGATATACCATTTATAGATTGGAAGCCTCAATATTATAAAGATGCCAATAGTCCCTAAATTCAGCTAGAACTTCAATGCAGTCTTAATCAAAATCCCCAGATTTTGTGTGTATGTTTATGTGTAATTTGACATGCAGATTATAAAATGTATTTAGAAATTCAGAAGGGCAAAATAAGTAAGACATCTGAAGAAAATAGATACCAATACTTATTTAAAGCCACAGTAATTAAGACAGTTTGACATTGGTGCAAGGCTAGGCAAATAATCCAATGGACTAGAACAGACATCCTAGAAAGAGGCCCATATATAAACGGATGCTTGGTTGATCACAAAGATGGCACTTGCAGAGCAGTGAGAAAAATAAAACTGTCCAATGGATGGTGTTGGAATAATGAGGTATTCACATAGAAAAAAATGAAAATTGGGGAGCGTGTCTAGCTCAGTGGTTGAGCACCTGCTTTGCACATTCAAGGTCCCAGGTTCAATCCTCGGTACTTCCTGAAAAAGAAAAAAAAAAAAAAAGAAAGAAAAAAGGAAACTTGACCACTACCTCACACCACACACAAAAATCAATTCCAGTGTGATTATGAAATTAAAGTGAAAGGCAAAAATAATAGAACTATCAGAAAGCAATACAGGAAAATAATTCATAAATTGGACACCAAAAGCACACATTACCACAAAGAAAAAGATTGATAAAGGTGATCATAAAAAATTAAGAACTTTTAATCATCTACAGACACCATTAAGTGAGTAAAAAGGCAATTCACAGAGCAGGAGAGAAGATATCTGCTATACATATAACTGATGAAGGGTTTATATCCAAAATACAAAAAGAAATTGAATAAAACAATAAGATAAATATATACAACACAATAGAAACATGAGCAAGAGACTTGAATAGGCACTTCAGAAAAGTGGACCTCCAAATAAGCAATAAGCAAATGAAAAGATGCTCAAACTTCATTAGTCTTCAGCGAGAGTGGTATCTTTTAAACCACGGAAAGATACTACTATACCCTCACCAGGATGGTTGAAATTTAAAAAACTGATTATACTCAGTGTTGGTGAATATGTGGAGCTACAGTAACTCTGATACTGGTACTAACTAACTAGAACTGCTTGCTAGTTTAATTTGGTATAACCATTTTGGAAAACTTTCTAACATTAACTGGAACAACTCATATGTCCATCAACAGTAAGATAGATAAATAAATTATGGTATAGTCATAAAACGGAATACTAACCAGCAGGAAAATGAACCAATTAATGGACAAACATGGATGAATTTTATAGACATGAGTTTGAGTGAAAGAAGCCAGACTCAAAAGAAAACTACCCTATTATTCCATGTATATGAAATCCAAGGACAGACCAAACAAATCTATGGTGATAGAAAAGTGGTTACCTTTTAGGGAGCTGTGATAATTGGGAAGGGGTCCAAGAGAATCCTCTGAGGAAATTTTCTATATCTTGATACAGATGGCAGTTACATGGGTGCATGCATATCTAAAAATTCATCAGGCTGTACATTTCAGATGTGTGCATTATACTATAAATTATACTTCAATAAAAATAAATAAAATGGCAAAAATTGTCCATTAAAATTTTCTTTTCTTGAATGTCTTATATAATTCATTTCATTTGGTTGTTTCATTATTTGGTCATTTTTTAAAATCTTCTGGTCCTAAATTGTTTATTTTCCTCTTTTATTTAAGATACTCTATTCAAATAGTTTAATATGTAAAGTTTTTGCAGGTTTCTTTGTGTGGTTTTTTAAATTTGCTTAGCAATAGTTATATAGAATTTACTATGTGGCAGTCCTGTTTCAAGTGCTTCAAATGGATTAACTCATTCAATCCACACAACAATCCATGAACTATTTACTACTATTATCCACATTTTACAGATTATGAAGCTGAAGCATAAAGAGGGGGAGTAATCTGCCCAAGGTTTTGTATCTTGTAAGGGGCAGGACTTGAACACAGATAAGCTTGCTTCAGCATCCATGCTGAACCCTCAGAATTTGCTGCCACTGGCTGGTCTGACTTTGGTTTGCGGCCTGAACTCTTCATTTGGTCTGAAAAACTACAAGCAGGAACTTTTTAATTTTAAATAACTTTATTTCACATTCAAAAAAATTTTTAAATGTGAAAAGGCAGCTCAACAAGTTATGGAAGCATTCCTCCTAAAAAGTTCCATCCAGGCACTTTTATCTCATCTAATTCTAACTACTAACTCAATTATTCCTCTAGTGTTCAGAAAGATACACAGATGAACACAGATTAGTTAAATGACATAGTCAAGGTCTCCTTATTAATGAAAAAATGAAGAGGACAAAAATGCTTAGTCATATTCATATCTCACAAAACCAAACCCCCCATATTCTTTTATTTTTTACCTTTAGCTTTAATATAGTACCAACTTTGCTTTTGTTACAAAAACATTACAATGTTGTTGTTAACTATAGTCTACAAATTACATTCGTTATATTTCTACCGTGCATCAATACAATCTTAACACTTTATTGTAGAAGAAAATTTCTGTAATTATTTTCTTAACCACAGTCCTCACTACTGCCAAATAATTGTTATACATTCCCTATATTATCCTCCAGCTGTCTCTGCAAATTCTCAGGGATGGTGTTCTTTTTTCTAATTCACTCCTTTGTTAAGAGCTCAGTCCTTCCTGAGTCAGGAAGGACTGAGTCTCTACCATGTGTTGGGTTAAGGCATTCCTCCTGGATCTGCTCCCTTCATCCTGGTACAACTGAAACTCTAGGCATTCATAATTCACAGATGTCCCAGGTCTTCTGCCACTTGAATGCTCTCCCTGGACTCACACGGTTGCTTAGTTCCTGGCCTCTGGGAAGTTCATTTCTGCTTTTGCAGGCTCATCAATCCTTTAAATTTTACCTGGTATTCTTCGATATTTTGCAGTAAGGGAGTCTCAAGATTTCCAGTCCACTGTATTGCTGTGAACAAATCCAGAGGACTTTTAGCAACATTGTAGAAATCAGTGTTCCCCCAGCCTGTGTCTTCCTTGGACTGCCAGTGGAGTAGAATGGCTGCTGGGTTGCTTTCTGAAGTTTCCAGGGCTCCAAAATAAAGGTTTGTGGATAAAAGGAAGAAATTCCAATAGGATGAAAGGACAGTTTGCAGAAGAGAAAGTTTACCAGTTCCTGTAACATCAGAAGCAAACAGTACCAAGGCCTTGGCATGGCTGTGGAGATGAAAAGGTAATAATATAGGTATGTTATCTTTCCTGATGGAATAGGGCTTTGTCCATAGATCAAAAAGCCTCTAGATCAAAGGTGTTTTTTTCCTGTGGTAGTGTGATGGTTTGGAACTGTATGCATCCCAGAAAAAAACATGTTCTTGAAGTTAATCCATTCCTGTGGGTGTGAATCCATTGAAAGTAGGACACTTCATTCAATTTTTTCTTTTATTAGAGAAGTTGTGAGCTTACAAAACTTATCATGCATAATGTGCAGAATTCCCATATATCATCCTTCTACCAACACCTTACATTGCTGTGGAATATTTGTTACAGATTATGAAAGAACATCATCATAATATTATCACTAACTATGGTACACAGCTTACATTTTTCCATACACCCCCTATTACTAATACCATGTATTAGTATTATACATTTGTTATAGTTCATGAGAGAACACTCTCATATTTGTACTGTTAACCACAGTCCATCTTCCACCACCTGGTTCACTATGTTAAACACTCCCATGCCCTAAACAATCTAACTAAAGTGTACACTCAGTGTCTCTTACTTTCATCACAGGCTTATGCAGTCATTGTCTCAATAAATTTTTGAACATTTCATTAGTCCCAAATAAAAAATCCTGTATCTGCCTATTACTGACCCTTAGCATTGATATAGTACCTTCTTTGACATTGATGCAAGAATATTACAATATTGCTGCTAACTATAGTTCATAAGTTACATTGTTTTTTTTTCCCACCCATCACCATAGTCTTACCACCTTGTAATAGTGATGTACACTTTTTCTAGCTCATAGAAGAACATTCCTGTATTTGTACTATTAACCCCAATCCTCATCCACCTCTGGGTTCACTATGTTATTCAGTCCCTGGATTATTCTCTAGCTTTCTTTTAATTGACATTTATGTCCGTAAACTTCCCCTTTCAGCCACAATCCCATTTATAAGCCAGTCACGCAAGTAATACTTGCTATAATGTGTTATCAACTCTATCCATTTCCACACGTTTACAGTCAAGCTAATTAAAAATCCTACATACATTAAACATCAATACCCCTTCTCAGTCCTCCTCCCATCTCCTAGTAACCTATACTTTACGTTTTAACTCCATGTGCTTGTCCTTCATGTTTAGTTCATATTAGTGAGACCATACAATATTTGTCCCTTTGTGTCTGACTTATTTTACTCAACATAATGTCCTCAACATTCATCCATGTTATGTGTCCCAATTTCATTTCCTCTTATGGCAGCATAGTATTCCATCTTATATATATATATATATATATCACATTTTGTTTAACCACTCATTGGCTGATGGACACCTGGGTTGTTTCTATTTTTTGGCAATTGTTAATAACATCGCTATGAACATCAGTGGCAAATCTCTTTTTGCAACACTGTTTTCAGTTCTTCTGGATACAGTCCTAGTGAGGGATTGCCAGATCATATAGCAGTTCTATATTTAGCTATCTGAGGAACCACCAAACTGTCTTCCACAGAGGCTGCACCATTCTGTAAGTAAGTCCTTTTGACAAGGTTACTTCAGTAAAGGTGTGACCCACCTAAGTCAGGATGGGTCTTAATCCTATTACTGGAGTCCTTTATAAGTTGAATGAATTTCAGAAAGAGAGAGGAAGAAAGCCACAGGAAGCAAGAATTTGAAATGGAAGGCAGAAAAGAAGGAAGAGAGTAGGAGGAGTCACCACCATGGGCCTTGCCATGTAACACAGGAACCAAGGATTGTTGGCAGCCAGCCCCAGAATGCCACAGAGAAAGTCTTCAGGAAGAAAACATCACTCTGATGATGACTTGATTTGGACATTTTCCTGACCTCAAAACCATGAGTGAATAAATTCCCATTGCTTAACCCAACCCATTTCATGGTATTTTCTTGAGCAGCCAAGGAACTAAAACAGATTTTGGTACCAGGATAATGGGGTGCTGCTATTGCAAATACCAAAAAATGTGGAAATGGCTTTGGAATTGGGTAATGGGTAGAGGATGGAAGAATTGAGGCACTTGACAGAAAAAGCCTACAAAAAAGCCTTTGAAAAGACTGTTGGTGGAAATGTGGAAGCTAATGATAAGGCATTAGAATAAAATGATGAATGTGTTATCAGGAACTGGAGAAAAGGCAATCCTTGTTTTAAAGTGGCAGAGAACTCGGTGAAATTGAGTTCTGGTGTTGGATGGAAGGCGGAACTTGAGAGTGATGAACTTGGATATTTAGCTGAGAAGATTCCCAAGTGAAATGTGGAAAAGTGCAGCCTGGTTTCTCCTTGCAGTTGATAGTAAAAAGTGAGAGGAAAGTGATAAGCTGAGAACTGAACTCCTGGACACAAAGAAACCAGAAATTGATGGTGTGGAAAATTCTGAGCTTCTGGCAAAGAGAGTCCCTAGAGAATAATGCTCCATGTGAGGGTTTAACTGAACATGGAACCAGATAGCCATTTCAGGGAAAATCAGGATTGGAAATGCAGTTATCTAGGAAGGATTTGTGGAAAGTTCTTTCAACTGATGATTTGGACCCCTGTGAACTATATACAAAACTGACAAGTTTATTGAGCAATTTGTATGAACAGAAGCACTGCCAGCCTGGACTAAAAGGGACAGAGAAAGGACAAACTGAAGGAAAAATCACTTCAAGGTTAGAGCCATGGAAGCTGAGGTCTGGACAAAAGACATCTTCTTGGGCCAAGAGTGCAGGCCAAACCATGTGTGTGGACAGAGTGAGTCTGCCCTGGCACTTGGAGAGGGGAGGCTTTCCACCCCATTATTCAGGAAAAGTGCTGCCACCCCACTGCTCTGAGAAGAGAGAGGCTTGCCTCAGCATTCACAGAGAACCTGGATGCTATCCCAATGCTTAGAGAGAGTGGAGCCTTCACCCTAGTGTTTGGGCAGAGCATGGGTACAGGGCAAACACGTGGAAGGGGTGGGGCAGTTGCTTCATGAGAGCTGGAGAACAAAATATTGTTCCATAGATGACACTCAGACATTGAAATCTAATGGAATATGTCCTGCTAGATTTTGAAATTGTTTGGGACCTGTGACCCCTGTTTTCTTCCCAACTTCCCCCTATGGGAATGTAAATGTTTATACTATGACTGTCCCTCCATTGTATATTAGAATACATAACTTGCTCTCTAGGTTTCACAGGTCCACAGATAGAGGAGACCTGTGTTCCAGGACAGACCATACCCATAACCAATTTTGATGAGACTTTATACTAAGTATTATTTCTGAAATGACTTAAGGTTTTTGGGATATTGTATGGAAAGAATATATTTTGCATGTAGAAAGAACATGTCTTTTTAGTCCAGAGGGTGGAATGTGATGGTTTGGAGTGTGATGGTTTGGAACTGTATGTATTCCAGAAAAACATGTTCTGAAATGTAATACATTTCTGTGGGTGTGATCCCATTGTAAGTAGGACTTTTTTATATTATTATTATTATTATTTTGTTTTCAAAAGTAATTTGTTTGGATTTTCTGTATCTTTTAATGAATTACAAATATGTTAATGGAAAAAAGACCCCCCCAATTGTACAATTTCTGAAATGTCAGGAAAAGTAAAAAGAAGATGCTAAATTATATTGTTTCAATGCAAACAGAACATGCACATCATACCCACTCTTGCATTTTCCAGTTTTCACAAAGAAAACAGGTCACCATATTTGTCAGTGAAGATTCATACTATACTCTTGCTGATCAGAGACTTCCAAACTTTTTTCTTCAAAAGGAGCATTTTTAATAGACTAAATACTGGTTGTCACTGAGAGTTTATGTTTAAGGCACAACAGCAGCATGGTTCAAATGTTACTTGCAGTTCTTAGAAAAAATTAAAATTTTAAAGTAATGAAATACAGAAAAAGTAGGGACCACCTTTCATTATTTTGAGTACCATTGTTCTCTTGAAAAAACATTTTCAATTTTCTAAAATCCTTGAGTTAAGAACCATTTGTTGGTTTGCCCTCCTTGGACACGTAAGAATTGGAGGCAAAGAGACGTGGAATTGGAGAAGTTTGGAGCCAGCTTGCTCCCCGTAGGCTCAAGATCACCTTTTCCCACACAGAAAAAAAAAAAAATAGAACCATTTCTAAGGTTAAAAAAAATCCAATGCCACAACATAACTTCTCAACAAAAGTGTGTGTGTGTGTGTGTGTGTGTGTGTGTGTGTGTGTGTGAAAAGCATAGACAGAAAAAAGGATGTCAAAGTATACGGTATTTCAAAGTAATTTCTGAAATGTGAAGACAACAATTTTCTTGATCAAAATGTATTTCCTCTTTTGGTTGTTTGATCCCCATTTCATGTAAAACAAAGAAACAAAATAGCCAAAAACAGTTACTAGGTGGGAAATAAGTCTCTATATACCAAAATGACTTTGAAAGTAGCTGTGAGGAAAAGACTGGGCCAAGATTGGGCTGATAATGTTCTAGTGTCACTCAACTAGCACTGCCATGGTATGCCTCCAAAACCATCCTTTTACTCTTGGTCTCAATATCAGTACCAGAAAGAGTATCACTTCTAGTACAGGACATTGATTCCTATTACAAAAAGAAAACTAATTATATTTCAGCAAATTATGTTAGGAGCTTTGATTTTTCCAGGCAACACATAGACGTAGAGCTCAGGTTGAAGCTTTCAATGAAACCTTATATTTGATACTGTTATGCAGTTGGTTTGTGACTTTTGTTAATTAAAAAAAAAAAGAATCTGAAATTAAATATTACAGAACTAATGGATAATAAAATGGAGTATTTGTTAGACTCCAAGTTCTAGTCTTTGGGAATTTTAAATGATATTCATTTACTCCCAAACTTGCCTTTTCTTTGCAATTTTTAGTTTTTATTTTTTAGGCAGCACATAAACCTAGATTTAGGTGTGAAATTTTGTTAACCTTTCTGGTACCCAATATCTAATCTAGGACACTGAGTTGAATTAATTTGGAATGGTATCTAATTCATGTTCAAATGAGAAGATGAACAGTATTTGATAGAAAATTACTGTCTACAAGCTAAAAATATTTTCACATCTTCTGTAATCCACCTTATTTTCACAGCTTGACTAGCAAATACAGGTAACCAGTAGATAAGTTTGTCCTTCATCAAATAATCCAGAATAATAGCTGCAGGCCTGACATTTATTAAGAAACTATAATTTGTTATATTCTGACATTGGCACTTAATAAAATGTTAAAAAATAAAGTTTCTCTAAATTTTTTAACACATTACAACAAAGGAGATATACAATCTAAGACTGTATATGTAATATGTTACTGAAAAATTCCAATAATTCCCAATTTATTATGCATAATTAGTCTTTGAAATTGAGGCCATTCCCCAAAGATACCAACCTATGTTATGAATTAAACTCAGGAGAACTTATGTCTTCTTCATAAGAAGAGGGTATTTTTATTTTTATTTTTAGCTATAAGTAGGACCTTTTAATGAGGCTACTTCAGTTAAGGTGTGATCCACCTCAATCGGGATGGGTCTTGATCCTATTATTGGAGTCCTTTGTAAGAGAATGAAATTTAAACAAAGAGAGAGAAAGTCACAGGAAGCAAGAAGCTGAAACTGATCCTGGAAGAGAAGAGAGAGACCATGTGCCTTGCCATATGACGGAAGAGCCAAAGATTACCAGCAGCCAGGCCCAGAATACCAGTCTTCAGGAAGAAAGGATCACCTTGATGATGCCTTAATTTGGACTTTTTTCCAGCCTCCAACCATGAGCGAATAAATTCCCATTGTTTAAGTTAACCCATTTCATGGTATTTGCCTAAGCATCCTAGAAAACTAAAACAGGCAGTCATGATGGGCACAGGCATTTGACTCTGAAAGCCCTCCAAACAGCAGATATCAATGTTTTTCCAGGCTGCTGCCTGCACCCAGGGACTGAAGGCAGAAATGCCACAGGCTGAAGGGAATCTCTCTCTTTTTACACAGAAGGTTGATGCAGTTTTACTGAAGAAAGCATGGCAGCTCCCAAAGTCTATACTGAATGGGCAACTCAAAGGTTTACAGGTAGTCAGGGTGTATAGGTAGAAGATATTAATTCAAGGGGGTAAGCACAGTGGTAAAGCGTATGACTACAAATCAAGAGGTCTCTGGTTTAATCTGGGTGCCCATTGTTATTTATTCCTAATTTCAACTTCTTAAATTGGTCCCTGTATTTCAAATCCCTCTTCCTTATCAGACACCAAGGCAAAGAATTTTTTTCTAGAACAAGTTAATGGTAAAGCTTTCTATAGTGGTTCTTAACTCCAAATAAAAATTAGAATCACTTTAAGAGTCTATGAAAGTGCCATTTCCCAGGCTCTACCCCATACCAATTAAATTAAAACATCTGGAACATTGTGTTTTGTAAAATATTCCCTAGGTTCTTCTAGTTTCCTGATGAGGTTGAAAACCGCAATTTTTGTAGAGCTTCCAGGAAGACTTCTCAGATCAAGGTTGCCTCACCCAGTTCTGTCTGCCCAGCTTTGGACACTTTTAAATTCATCTTACATCTATATCTTTTGTAAATTGACTTTAATAGAATCTTCCAGGACCAATTGCTGTACAATTCAAAGGAAGTTCCTCTCTTATACTGGGCATTCAGCATTGTGTTACTTTCTTTGATTTCTTCCCCTTCCCAACCAAGGCATTCTCCTTGAGATGGGGTGGAATTGATCTTCTGTTTCCAAGCCAGACCACTAGGACCTGTGGCTCAGTGAGTTGGCCCTCATAGGACAGAGGATGAAATGTGCTCAAGTATAAAAAAATTCTATGTTGTGTTTAAGTTGCATAACTATTAAAGGAAATGTTATACCTTATTCAGGCTTTAAAAACAAACTTCTGCAGAAGGGACAAATTAATTGTATGAATAATCTCAAAGCATAAAGGAATTTGATGGATTTGCATGGTTTGGAAAACAAATAATTGAAATTTTTAGTAGAAAGTCTCAGAGAATTCACTGTGGGTTCATACATATGGCATGTAATTCAGAAGTACAATTCATGATTTTTATTTTCCCTTACACTAATCATTTTTTCTGACCTTTTCTTAATTACCTAAAATACATCTTATGATTCTTCAGGTTCATATAAACAGAAATTTATACTTCCTATGGACTTAAAACAGACTCTTTGCTCACAACAAGAAAAAACTGAACAAATTGGAAATCAATTCTTATTAGATTCATCAGATAATTGTGGTCACAGGGTAAACTGATGCCCCCAAACATGGAGAAACAGGCAAATACAGAGAATCATACCTTACTGGGAGCAAAAGTCATTGGAACCAGTACCAGTAGGAACCCTTAAACTGTAATTGAAGAATGCTAAAGGCTCATTGTGGACTAGTTTGAGAGTGAAAACTGACCCTGTATAATATCATGCCAAATCTGGACCACCTAATGTGGACTTCTCAAAGAGAGAGAAATAAACTTCTGCTTTATTTGTTTGTTCATTTGTCCATTTTTGTTTTAATTATTTGTTATTTTGGGTGCTCTAGTACACATAGCTAAATTTTCTTCTACCACACAACCTAAACCAATTATCACCAAGAACTATTCCTTCTCAAGATGTTAGGATCTTAAAAAGTCCTTTTTGAGATCTTAGTTTTTACCTCTTCTACTTATTTTTACTAAAGCAGTTTATCTTAATTTGAGCTTATTCTCTTTCAACTCTCTGTGTTCTCATGATCCCACAGCCACCTGTGGCTCACTTGCCTGCCCACCCACCCTGGACCCCGTGAATGACCTGGACAATCACGATTCCTAGCTCCTTTGAGTCCTTTGCCTTTGTTCTGTTTACTTTCTTCACAAGGCCCATCTGCTTCCATGGATACTCAATGCCATTCACTTTTTTCATCTTTGCTCTGGAGTAGCCAGTCTTTGTTGGGGTTAGTTGTGAAGCCAGATAAATGGTTCCACTACAAAGGCATCCCTCTGCTAATGAGCATTTGTGTCATTTCTTACAAATTCACCTCTTATCCCAATTCCTAGTTCAAATTTTTCCCTTCTTCTCAAGTAATAAGTATCACCCCTGCCTTCTTTGTTCTTGTTTCCTATTGACTGAGAAGACTGAGGCCATCTGATGTGAAGTCATGTGGCATCCTTATGATTCTCTATATCTTCACTTTCTCATTCCGTCCAGTCTAAGAGGAAAAAGTCTTTCTCCTCCTCTTTAGAGCAAATCCTTCTACCTGTGCTCTTTTTTTAAAAAAGATTTATTTTATTTATTTATTTCTCCCCCGCTGCCCCATTGTTTGTGCTTGCTGTCTGCTGTCTGTTTGTTGTGTGCTTGTCTTCTTTTTAGGAGGCACTGGGAGCGGAACCCAGGACCTCCCATGTGGGGGGGGAGGCACCCAATCACTTGAGCCACTTTTGCTCCCTGCTTGTTGTGTCTCTCGTGTTTCCTCGTTGTGTCTCCTCATTGGGTCATCTTGTGGTGTCATCTTGTTGCATCAGCTCACCGTGTCAGCTCGCTGTCTTGCTCGTCTTCTTTAGGAGGCACTGGGAACTGAGCTCGGGCCCTCCCATGTGGTAGGTGGGCACCCAAATGCTTGAGCCACATCTGCTTCCCTCTACCTGTGCTCTTGATCCACGTCTCTGGCTTTCTCTAGAATCTTATTCTACCAATTATGTCCTCTCTTTTTTATTCACACATTTTTATATAATCACAAGATATTTATTAGTCCCTCGCTATACACAAGTAAATGTGCAGGCACTGGGTTGCAGTAGTCATGGTAAACTGTGATGTGTCATATGACAGAAGTACTAGATGTCGTGGGAGCACACATATGTCAGGGGGTTCACCCCGTCAAGAGGATCAAGGATGACTTCCCAGGAAAACCCCCATTCTTTGCCAAACCCCCTTCCAAAAATCCACTTCACTTCACTGAAACTGCTCCTGTCAAAGCCATCAATGACTTCCATATTACCATCTCTCACCATTGATTCTCAATCTTTGTCTGACTCAACTTCTCAGTGACACTTTCTTCAATTCACTTGGGGGCTGCCACGCATTTTTGCTCTCTTGGTACTGGACCATGCTTTTCCTCAATCTTTTTTGCTAGTTCCTCAAAACTCCAACTTCTAAATATTTGAGTGCCAGAGAACTTAATCACCAGACCGCTGCTCATTTATTCATGTTTCCTTGGTGATCCCATTTGGTTCTATGGCTTTAAATAGGCTGATGACTCCCAGATTTATATCTTTTTTTTTTTTATAGGAGGTACTGGGGATTGAACCCAGGATACTTCATACATGGGAAGCAGGCATTCAACTGCTGAGCTATACCCACTCCCCCCAGATTTATATCTTGAGCCAGAGCCTACCCCTTGGAATTCCATCTTCATTTTCTACAGTTCCATGTGGCTATTTGCCAGACAGCTCTAACCTAATATGTCCCAAACTAAACTCCTGATTCCCATTACCTAATCACAATCTGTTTCTGCTGTAATCTCCCCCATCTCAGAGATTGGCAACTCCATTGGCTCAGGTCAAAAACTTTGGAATTATCCTTGACATTTCAGTTTCACACCCTGCATTCAATCCATTGGCAAGTCCTATTCACTTTACCTTCAAAATATATGCAGAATCAGACCATTTCTCATCATCTCCACCAGTAACACACTAGACAAAGCCACAATCATCTCTCACCTATATTATTGAAATAACTTCCTAAATTAGTTTCCCTTTTTCTATCCTTGTCCCCTAGTCTCCTCATAGCAGCCAGAGGAGAAAACTAGATTGTCATTCTGCTCAAAATCCTTCAATAGCTTCCCATCTCACTCAGAGTGAAATGTCCTTACACAGTCTTGTCCAATGGTGAGAAAAATAGACATGGCCTCTTGAGACTAGAGGGGATGGTAGATATTTAAAATAATCATAAAAGTTAAAAAATTGAAAATGAAAGATAAGATGCAGGAGTACTATAAGAATGTATTACTGAGACATCGAAGCTGTTTAAGGAGCCAGGGAAATTTTCCTTGAGGAAGTGATGTTTGAGGAATTTTATGACATACTGTTAAGGTAAAATATTTGTTGTAGTGTTACTGTAAGTACAGCTATTTCCAATAGAAGGGCCTTTCCCCATACCACTCTACAAAGGAGAAACATTTCTCTTAGTGAGAAGGTGATTTATTATTGCACGTGCAAAAGCAAGGAACTGGGGGAATCTTCCTAAAACCAGTTCAAAGTGAGAAGTGGGTCTAGAGTTTTTATAGGGGGAATAAGGGCTGAGGACCAAATGATGACTGAGCAATGCATTCCTGCCATGTGGGTGATGACTCTGGAATTTTTTTTACAGGGTCTCCTGTGTTATCTCCGGTATGTAAAACTCCTGTTTGATGTCCTGGTTCACAGCCTTTTATCTCAGGGAAATTGCAGGTTTCCTGGGCTATAAGGTGCTCTTGGCACCATTCTGTGATTTTGCTAAGATGTTACCTAATTCCTGACTTTCCTGGGAGTAGATCTGGGAATTTCTGGATATTGTCCTTCCTTCTAGGAACTAAGAACAAAGAGTAAACTACTAAAATTAGGCTAAGAGAAAAGCAGTTCAACTAGATCTGGGGAAAGTATTTGAATTTTTCAGAGTTGCTTAAGGAAAGAAATTTTTAATAAGTACATTTTCCAGCTATCAAGTCCCCCCTTGTGACTATACTCTTCTTATTCTTAAGAAGGAATATTTTGTAAGCATTCCTCTTTGAGGGAAATGGGTGAAGGTCTCATCTTTGGTATTTACTTCTTGCTGAGCATGGGCAAAGAAAATATCCATATTATTTTAGAGGATGCTCTAGATATAAACCCACAAAGACAATATAGGTAGTAGCAAGACAAGAATATGGCAGGCAGAATAAAGGCAATACTTAAAAGGATCACTCTCCATCTCATAGGCAAGTTCATCAACCACTCAGAAAATGAATCAAGTTATCACTTTGCATATGATCCAATATAGAGGATATATTATGTTCATCAGGTACAGTACTTAATACTAATCCATGCACAAGTTTTTCTTTGAGTGGCAGTTAATATATCTAAGCTCCTGGTTTGTAATACCATGCATGTTGTCCCTCCATGGGAGCAGGCCATAAAGCCAATTGTATTTGTTTAGGTTCTACCCACATTACTCTGGCAATTATTGCTCCACTTAGTGTATTTCTCACATAGTCAGCATACTGCAGCACTATTGGAAGGTAGGCTCCAGTGTTCGACTGGC
>PVKH010008591.1:0-19392 GCA_004027955.1 Chaetophractus vellerosus | reverse complement strand
TTTTTACTTTATTTTATTTTTTTAAATTTATTTTTATTTTATTTATTTATTTTTGGGCGGGGGGACCTGGGAATTGTCATGGATGATGTTGCAATGGAGAATGTAGGCCAATTTGTATAATCATATATCATTCGGAACTGTATGGGAGAGAGGGTAGCCTACGGCCTGAACTGTGATCTATGCCTGATGGCAAAGCCCCAAAATGTGTATATCTATTAGAGGCGTTATGCCACACTGAAAGATGTGCATGTGGGGGGTTGTGGGAGGGGTGGGGGGTGACATATGAGTACTCCTGGAATCACTGTGTAACATTTATGTAATCAATGTATCCTAAAAATATATATAGATATATTAAAAATAAATAAATAATTTAAATTTAAAAAAAAGAAAAAATCTTAGTTATTTTTAATATGTAGAAGGACAAGTCTATACTTATTATTTTTCTTTTAAAAAATTTCTCAAAATTTTATATCATTTTCTTCTGGGTGAATTTTAGAAAATGTTGATTAAGTAGTATATATTGTTATAATTAAGATACAATTCAGAAGCCATAAATGAAATAATTGACATATTTAACTATGTAGGAATTTGTGCAAGAATTGATATTATAGACAGACTGAAAAGCTAAGTACCAACTAGGAGAAGAATCTTTGTAACACTTAGCATGTAGAACATAGTGTGCAGAGCAGGATGAGTAAATAAAATAAATAACCCAATTAAATATTGCCACAGGCTTTGAACAAGTAAATTCACTGAAAAAATAAATAAGAGAAAGAAAATGTCTAGGCTCTCTACTATCCCTTATCATTAAGGAATGCAAAATAAAACAATAATATATTTTCATCCTTCAGATTATTTTTTAAAAGTTAAAAACTTGATATTAGTATTTGTGAGGGTATAGGGAAATGTTTACTTTGACACACTGTGGGAGTATAATTGGTACATTCTTTTGGAGGACAGTTTGTCAATATCAACTGATATTTTTAGAGTATACAGAAATTGACTCAATGTTTCCAAGTATTAAGAGGTATATTCAAGGACATTCATTGCTAAGTCCTGTATTTCCATCAGAGGGGAATGGTTAAATAGGTTTTACACATACACCTACATACACATATCAGAACAAATATTAAAAATAATACAAAGAACAAAACTGATCTATGTGCATTAACATATTTTAAGTAGAAAATCAAGATATAGAACCATATGTTCAATACAATCTATAGAAAATTACATAATTTTCTCTCTTATGTATATATGTTTATAATTTTATGGAGAAATGTCTAGAAGGATATATACCAAAATGAACAAAAGCAAAAAGGTAGATGTGTGAATTTCCCAGCTTCTAAAACAAATACCATACAATGGGTTGGTTTAAGAAACAGGATTTTATTGGCTCACAATTTTGAGGCTAGGAAAAGTACAACAGCAAGGCAATGCTTTTTCCTTGAAGACTAATGTTCTGGGGATGGCTGCTGGTGATTCTTGATCGGTAGCTTTTCTGTCATATGATAATGTACATGACATAGCAGTGTTTTCTCCTTTCTCTTCCAGGTCTGTTGATTTCTTGCTTCTCCGTTTGACTTTATCTCTCTATGTCTGAATTTTATTCTGTTTATAAAGCATTCCAATTATCTGGATTAAAACCCAATACTCAGCTAAATGCAGACCAACTGAACTAACATCTTCAAGAGATCCTATTTATAATGGTTCCACATTTACCAGACCAAGACCAAGTACAAGTACATGTCCAAACTGGGTTAAACAATTTAATCTACCACAGAAGTATACGGAATTATTTACTGAAAAATTATTTCCTGAAAAAATGAAAAAGGCAAAAAGATAAGGAAGAAATTCATCAAAACTATTAAGGGAACATTGTTTAGTGATTATCCCCAAACCTTCAGGATCAGATAGGAGCAGTGGTTTGTTTTTTGGCTAGGGCTATCTAGCACTAATAGAAATCTCTATACTTCATTTCTTTGTGTGTCCAACTTATTTTTACTTGTCTATGTTCTACAGGTAACTCGGGACCAGATGAAGGTGTTCATACAACACGAATTTAAGAAAGTTCAGAAAGTGATTGCTGATGAGGAGCAGAAGGCCCTTCATCTAGTAGACATCCAGGAAGCAATGGCCACGGCACATGTGACTGAGATACTGGCAGACATCCAATCTCACATGGATAGATTGATGACTCAGATGGCCCAAGCCAAGGAACAACTTGATACCTCTAATGAAGCAGCTGAGCCAAAGGCAGAGGTAAAGGAAAATGCCCAAAATTATTAGTAACAGGAGAAATAGGAGGAATCTGACTGTCATATTTTTTAGATCTGGAATATCCCTCTTATGGTCCCTGAACAGGAATTGAAAGCTTAGATAAAAGTGTTTAGTTTGGTATGTAGACTAGTACAGAAGTATTGGCCACTAGGACCTGCATCCAGGAGCTGGGCCAGGCAAGTTATTTATCCACCATAATTTAAAGTAATATTGTCATTGGGACAGATATTAATCACAGTTAAGGAAGGAAGCCAGGCATCAAAACCGGAGAACAGGGCCATTGACAGGTCCAAAGGAGTGAAATGGATCTATAGAGAAAGTCATCATAGGGATTAGAATTGGGCTGAATGAGAACTGGTCAGGAACTGGAGCATAATGCAGGCCATAATGGAAAGTTTTGGACTGATTCTGTGAGTAGTAAAAGGATGCCTCAGGCTTGTTTTTACATGGAGCCAACTATATAAATTGGAGCATAATTGCTAGATTAAAAGAGGCATGTGTGATAGGGTATTGTGAGGATTGAAAACAATGTGAATGAGAACAGATGTAGCTCAGTGGTTGAGCTCCTGCCTCCCACATACAAGGTCCTGAGTTCAATCCCTGGTACCTCCTTAAAAGAAAAGAAAAGAAAAGAAAAGAAAAAAGAGAAGAGAAGAGAAGATAGAAAAGAGAAAAGAAAGAAAAGAAAAAAAGAAAAGAAAAGAAACAACAACAAAAAAAAACAATGTGAATGAAGCACATGAGGTAAATGTTAAATCACTGTACAAATATTAGTCACTATATTCATAATTATTTTGTATCAAGGATAAAAGGGTCTTTGATATTTTATCAAGCATCATACGCAAGCATTAGCATCTATTTCTAAAAAAGAATGTAAGACAACCATTTAAAAATATATACAGGACTAATAACATATTTCAGTGACTGGGGAAAGCATTATGTTAAAAATTATGGTCAAGCTTATGTAAGATAGGTTTAGGCTAGGCCCTTCTAGAAGAAAACCTACTAAAGGCCAAGAATAAATTAGTCAACAGACGAGCCAAGGTATAATCCAGGAGGCAGGTATTGTCCAAGCCAAGGAAATATAAGAGACAAATAATTTGTTTCACCCACCCAGGGTTTCTTGGATACTTATCAACAATATATGTGAAAAGAATATCTCTTGTTCTTTTAATTTCATTCTTCCCAGAATTAAGTATGTTCCTAAGCAAGTTTCTAAATAGTCGAGAGATTACTTTATAATCATCATTTCATTTAATTCTTACATCAGCATTCAATATTTCCATTTTATAGATGGGATATTGAGATGCAGAGAACTCCAGAGACATTGACCCAGTGCAATTTAGTTAGTAGAAAATAGAACCAGAATTCAAATTTAAATCTGCCCTATTCCAGTGCCTGTGCCTTTCCCCTTTTATGTCATACACCATGCATCCCAGTTGTGTCTGTAGAAAGAATTAAGAGATCAGTATCCTAGACAACTTTGCATTATTATGACTTTTTACAATGTAGAAATGGCCACTCTGTGTCTTAATAAACAAAAAGATCAACCAGAGTTAATTTAAGGGATCAATGGCATAACTCTGTCTCTACTTCCCCTCTAGTTAGACATCTGCATTTATTAATCTTCTTGATTAGGTTGGGTTTCCAAAAATAAATATTTAATTTTGAGACAAATCCTCCTCTTTTTATTTTCATTTCAAATAATGGATTTAGTCCTTCCCTATCATTAAAAATCCATTAAGCACCTCAACTGTACTATGCTTGTTAACTCTGATGGAATTACGTTTAGGGATGCAAGAGCTGACAAGGCCTAAGGACCAGGTTGTAGACAAAATAAGCTATTAAAACAAGAACTTGCATTCAGCTGATGAGAGCTCTTAAAAAGAGTTGTTATCATCTAATAGCCTCTCATTCCACCTAATCCAATAATTTATTGGTCAGAGCAAATTTCCAGTACATCTCTTGCACAACCAAGAGAAATTTAGTAAAAAATGGGAAATTTTATGGTTATTAATTCCATTCTTCTAACAGAGTCTTTCTGTGGTCCTCTTTTCTTCCCTTTGCATGAAACAGGATTTTTAAAAAACTCACCCACATTTTGAATTTGATCAAAAGATTTCCCCCTAACATTTTATTATGAAAAATTTCAAACATTCAGCAAAATTGAAAGGATTTTACAGATTACAGTCATAAACCTACCAGCAAGATTCTACCATTAGCATTTAACTATACTTGCTTCATTCCATATTTTAGCCAACTTTCTAACCTTCCATTTTTCAATCCATCTTACTTTTTTATCCATTTAAAAGCAAATTGCACAGCAAGTCCATTCAATAGAGAAAGAGTAGTCTCTTCAACAAATTGTGCTGGGACAACTGAAAATCCACATGCAAAAGACTAAATTTGGGCTCCTATCTCTGATACACAAATGTCATTCAAAATAGATCAACAGCTGAAATATAAGAGCTAATATTATAAAACTCTTAGAAGAAAACGTAGGGAAATATCTTCAGAACCTTGTATTAGGCAATACATTATTAGATTTTATACCAAAATTTGAACAACAAAAGAAAAAAATAGATAATTTGGACTTTATCAAAATTTAAAACATGTGCACCTCAAATGATAAAAAATGAAAAGACAATCTATGAAATGAGATAAGATATTTGGAAATCATATATCTGATAAGGGTTAAATATGCAGAATATATAAAGAACTCCTACACCTCAGCAACAAAAAGACCAAACAACCTAATTTTAAAATGGGCAAAGCTAGATAGATATATGGACAGACAGATGGATAGCTAAAATGATGTGGCAACACGTTAAAAATTGGTGAATATAGGTATTTAGGTGGGGATATGTTGGAATTCTCTGTATGATTTTGCATTATTTTTGCATCTCTCCTGTAAGTTTACAATCCATTCAAAATAAAAAAGTATGTTTTTTTAAAGTTATGTACATGGGTGTGGTGGTTTGAAGCTGTGCCCTAGAAAAATATGTTCTTAAAGTTAATCCATTCCTATGGGTGTGGGCTCATTGTAAGTAGGATCTTTGGTGAGTAGGATCTTAAGTTAAAATGTGACCCATCTCATTCAGATAGGGTTTTAATCCTTTTACTGGAGTCCTTTATAAACAGGATGAATACAATGAGGAAGAGAGAAAGGCACAGAAGCAAGAAGCTGAAAGCAGTGAAACCCAAGAGAGAAAGGAGAGCCCAGCAGACGCTGCCATGTCCCTTGCCATATGACAGAGGAGTCCAGATTCTCTAGCAGCTAGTGTTTGGGGAGAAAGCATCACCTGATGATGCCTTGATTTGAACATTTTTTCTCAGCCTCAAAAGTGTAAGCTGTTAAAAGTCAATCCATTTTATGGTATCTGCTATCAGCAGCCTAGCCAACTAAAACAATGGGGAAAAAAGAAAGGCAAATTGCAGCACTTCTGGTTCTAAACAAGATGGTGTTAACATCTTCTGTTTACTCTTCCTACTAATCACACCAAAAAATCCCTGGACAGAATACTTAATTCATCTGCCAGAAGACTCTGAAAGGTGGAGAAAAAAACAGCAGACTGGCCAGCAACCTTGCGATTTGAGGATATGCACATCAGTTAGTTCCCTATGGGTTTTTTTTTAATGCTTCCTACAAATCCTGGCCTGGATGCTAGAGAATCCTGCAAACTGGAAGCACTAATGAGGACCTAGTGGGCACAGACAAAAATAAAAGCCTTTAAAAGACCATAAAAGTGCAGTCCAGCAGGAGCGAAAACTTTTGGCCTTTTCTGGAGATGAACACTGTATAAAAAGCTGCATCCCTATCTCACCTCAATGGGCACTGCAGCAGTGGCCAATAGGAGACTTGTTTTATACCCTTTCCTTTAGTAACAAAGGTCTGTAGGTGAAACTCTGACTTTCACCCTCACATACTCCCTCCTCTTCAGAGTAATGATTTTTGTCCCTCTCCCATGAAGCCTGAGGGCAAAACAACTTTAAACTTTGCCCTGTAGTAATGGTAAGGAAATAGTTTCCCTCACCTGAGGAAACACTGGATGGACACTCTAATATCTCCCTCATATGCCTGTATTAGCTAGGTAATCCCCCCTTTTTGGCAGAGTCAGTGGGTGGAACCTCATCTTCTGCTCCTGCCCTGTAGTAATGTCTTGGTGTCCTTCCTCCTCCCCAGCTAGTACTGTGGAGAGTGTGAGGAGGGGTCCTGTAACCTGGGTAACACAAAGTGGAGCAGATCAGAATAGTGTTGCAAAGGCTTTATAAATATGCTGACATTCAAACCACAACCTACCAAAGTGAGTCAGGATATCTATTCTGAACATAAAGAGATTGACTATCTGCTATAATAGAAAATTTGACCCGATTCTTATAACATAATCCTCAAAATGTCCAAGATATTATCCAAAATTACTCATACCAAGAACCAGCAAAATTTCAAATCTTATGAGAAAAGACACTCAACAGAGGCCAACATCAAGAGAACACAGATGTTAGAACGATCAGGCAAGGATTTTAAAGCAACTATAATAAAAATGCTCCAAGGAGCAATTACAAACACTCCTGAAACAAATAAAAAATAGAAACTCTCAGCAATGAAATAGAAGATATAAAGAAGAACCAAATGGAAATTTTAGAACTGAAAAATACAACTGACGTAAAAAAAAAACCTCACTAAATGGGCTCAGTGGCAGATTGTGGATGAGAGAGGAAAGAATCAGCTGTGTACCCCAGAAAATGATGTTCTTAAACTTAATCCATTCCTGTGGGTATAAACCCATTTTAAACAGGACATTCTGATGAGATTATTTCAGTTAGGGTATGGCCCAACTGACACAAGATGGATCTTAATCTTATTACTGAAAGCCTTATAGGAAGGGTCACAGAGAGAGAAAGCTACAAGGGAGCAGCCAGAAGTGGAAGTCAAAAGAACCGAGAAGCCAGGAGAAGCTGCCGTGGGCATTACCATGTGAAGAAAAACTAACAACCAAGGATCGCTAGCAGCCAGCCTCAGAATGCCAGTCTTCTGGGAAAAAGCATTGCCTTGATGACACCTTGATTTTGGACTTCTCCTGGTTTCAAAACCATGAGCCAAAATTCCCATTGTTTAAGACAACCCATTGTTTGGAATTTGCTTCAGCAGCCAGAAAAACTAAAGCAAAGATCAATAGGTATTATCTAATCTGAAAAAAAAACAGAGAAAAAAAGATTGAAAAATAATTGAACTGAGTTTCAGAAGCTTCAGAAGATAACAAAAGATCTAACATACAGGTCATTGGTATCCAAAAAGGAGAGGAAAAGGAATGTGGGGATGAAAAAAAATGTTAGAAGAAATAATGACTGAAAATTCCCCAAATTTGGTTGAAAAACAGATTTAAAAAGATAAATAAACCTAAACACCATAAACCCTAAGAAATCCATGTCCAGACATGTCAAAATCAAACTTCTAAAAAACTAAAGACAAAAAAATCTTGAAAGTAGCCAGAGAGAAATGACACATTACCTATGGGGGACAATGATTCAAAACAACATAGTAAATATTTCCATTTATAAAACTGATTCTATATGTTCCCAATAATGGTTTGTAGTTTGAGGGTAGAAGCTCTTGCATGGCTTTTACTTCTAAGTATTTAATATTTTTCAATGCTATTTTAAGGGGAATTGTGTTTTTAGTTTATTTTCTAATTTTTTGATATTAGTGCATACAAGTAAAATTGATTTTTGTATATTAATTTTGTATTTGTGACCTTGCTAAATTCACTTATTTAATAGTAGTTTTATACATTCTTTAAGATTTTCTACAACTCTCATCATTCCATCTGCAAACACAGTTTTAATTCTGCCTTTCCAATATTAATGCCTTTTATTTCTTTTTCTGCCTTTTTGCCATGGCTTGGACCTCCAGTACAATGTAACATAATTGGTGAAAGTGAGCGTACTTGTCTTTTTCTCAGTCTTAAGGAGACTGGTTCTAAACAAGTATGTTTTGTAGATGCTCTTTATCAGATTGAGTAAGCTCCTTTCCTTTTGTAATATGTTGAGAGTTTTTTTAAAAAATCATGCTTGAATATTCTGTATTTATTAAAATAATCATATGGGTCTTTATTCTATCATAATGGTTAATTACATTGGTTAATTTTACAATGTTTAAACCAACCTTGCATTCCTGAGATATACTTGGTTATTATGTATTATCTATCTGGATTCAGTTTGCTCAAATTTTATTAAGGTTTTTTGTATTTATGTTCACGAGGGATATTGGTCACTATCAGGTTTGGATATTAAGTTATTCTGGCCTCATAAAACAAAAGTTGTTGAATTTTTAAAAGAACTCACTTTTTGATTTGTTAGTTTTACTCTTATTCTTTTTTTGTTTTGTTTTGTTTAGATTTGCTCTTAATTATCCTCTCTTCTACTTATTTTGGGTTTACCATGCTCTTCTTTTTCTGGCTAGGTCATCAATTTTCCTATTTTCTTCTTTCATGTAAGCTTTTTTGCTGTTGTTTTCTTTTTTTAAATTTTTTTAAATTTTTATTTTCATTTAAGCTTTTAAAGCTATGCATTTATCTCTAAGCATGGCTTTAGTTGAATTCCTCAAATTTTAATATTTTGTATTTCTTACTCAGTCTGAAGTATTTTCTCATTTGCCATGTGATTTCTTCTTTTTACTCATTGATTATTAGAAGTGTTATTTAATTTCCAAATATTAGGGGTTTTCTTAGATATCTTTTTGTTATTCATTTCCAATTTAGTTCCATTGTGATCTTAACATATTTTGGGTGATTTCAAGCTTTTAAAATTTATTAAGACTTGTTTTATTGTCCAGCATATGGTCTATCTGGGAAAATGTATAATACACCCTTGAAAAGAGTTCTGTAGTTTGGCATGTAGTGTCCTAATAAATATCAGGTAGGTGTTGTTCAGATTTATGTTATTTATTTATTTTTTTGTATAATAGTTCCATCAACTGCTGAGAGAGGGATGTTAAAATTTCCAAGTATGATTGTGGAAATATCCACCTCTCCCTTTAATTCTGTCAAACTTTTATTCATATATGTTGAATCACTTATAAGACAAATACATATTTATTATTGTTATGTCTTTTCTGATGAATTGATCCTTTTGTCATTATGAACTATCCCACTTTTTCTCTGGTAATACTCTTTGTCTTTATGTCCCTTTTATCTAATGTTAGTAGAGCTTCAGTCTTCTTATGCTTACTATTTGCATATCTCTTTCCATCCATTTACTTGTCTGTTTTGTTAAAATGTGTGACTTATAGGCAGTGTATAGCTTGGTCTTATTCTTTTATCCATTCTGATAACCTCTGTCTTTTAATTGAAGTTTACAGTCCAATAATATTTAATGTAATTGTTATTATAGTTGAATTTAGGCCTACCATTTTATTATTTGTTTTATGTTTGTCCCTCTGATTTTTCTTCTTCTCTTTGTCTTTACCTGCTTTCTTTTGGATTTTGAAATATTGTTTGAATTCCATTTTAATTTATCATTTGGCCTTTTAGCTCTCC
Source organism: Chaetophractus vellerosus (assembly GCA_004027955.1). NCBI lineage: Eukaryota > Metazoa > Chordata > Mammalia > Cingulata > Chlamyphoridae > Chaetophractus > Chaetophractus vellerosus. The sequence goes on along the minus strand of PVKH010008591.1, from coordinate 9,577 downwards.
TTGCCTTTTTTTTTGAAGAATTTTTTAAAATTTATTTATTATATATCCCCCCCTTTCTGCTTGTTCTTGCTGTGTTCATATTTGCGTTCTTCTATGTCTGCTTGTCTCCCCCCGCTGCGGCAACCCGCCGAGTCAGCTCACCGCTTGGTTCCCAGGGCCTCCCATGTGGTAAACCGGAGCCCTACCAATTGAGCTACAGCCGGTTCCCTTTTTAAAATCAGTTGCAATGGAAATTACAATACAATATTACAATAAAATACAATATATAGCCTTTTCTGTCTACTTAGCATTAATACCATACCACTTGATGTAAAATGTACAAAGCTTGAAACTATATAGGTCAATTTGTGCTATAGTTGTCATATGTATTAAATGTACATACCTTATAATACTGTAAGACAGTATTATAATTTTAGCTTTAAATAGTTATATACATTTAAAGAAATTAAGAAGGAAAATAGTTATGCTTTATTTGTTTATATATAGAGAGAGTTTAAGCAAGTTTGTGATAATAGTTGCACAGTTCTGTAAATTTTTTAAAAAATCATTGAATATATACTTAAAAAGTGTGGATTAAATTATACTTTAATAAAGTTGTTAAAAACAAAAAGTTTAAGTATTTTCCTCCTCTGGTGCTATTTCCCTGTGATTCATGAAGACAAGCCCATTAATGCATTATGTCTATGTATTAGTCAGGGTTATCCAGGGAAACAGAAACAACAAGATATGTATAATATAAATATTATGATATTTATTATAGGAATTGGCTCACTTGACTGTAGGGATGGGCAAGTCTGAATTCCATAGGGCAGGCCTTATGGAAGCTGGGAGCTCTGGTGAAGGTTTTCAGTGAATTCCTCAGGTGAAGCTGGCTGGCTGAAGTAGAGCTAGAAATTGTTCTTTCTCACTACTAAAATAATCAGTTCTCCCTTTAAGGCCACAGTGCAATCATCTTACTGATGATTGAAATCCATGAAATAGCCTCAAAGTAGCAATCAGGCCAGTGCTTTGTTGACCAAACAACGGAACCATTACCTAGCCAAGTTAACACATAAACTTAATCATCATAGTCTGTTTTAAGAAGCCCTTGGTACAGACTAATTTGGTTGGGCCAACTAGAATCATAGAACTCCTGGTTGAAGGAGTCAAAAGATTATACGTTTTTTGGGTGACATTTCCTTTAAAAAAATTAATATATTTTTTTACTATCTTACAGAATATAGGGTTGAGAAGTAGTTTCAATACCACTCCCATAGGTCTAGTATTTCCCTTTCTAAAATAACTAAATAAATAAAGCTTATTATAGAATACTTAAAAATTATAGGCACAGCAGAAAGGAAATACACATATACACTAAATTGATAGCTAACATTGAGTATCATATTTATTCCATTTTTTTCTTCACATATTTTAAATTTTCTTCATATTAGAAATTTTCATAAACATAATGTTTTAATCCTGAATCAAATATACAAGTTTAACTTCACTGTTGCATTTTAAGTTATTTCCAAATTTTGTTCTCATTTATGATATTATAGTCAATGTTTATATATAAATCAAATTTATGCATATTTTTAGCCTTATATTACTTACTAAGTTAAAAATATGGACTATTTTAGACTCTTGTACATATTTGCATACTAACCCCAGTGTGATTTTATCAGTGTACATTCTCATCACCAATTTTGAAAATGTATATCACATTTGATTTTTGCCTGAATTGAGTTATATCATTGTTTTAAAACTCTTTGGCAAAGTCATATATTTTTAAAAACAGTGTGTCTTTGTTTTTATTTGCATGTCATGAGCATTTCCATCTTTTGTCCTGTTTTGAGAGGAGAGTACTAAATTGCAGTGAGACAATACTAGAAAAAGTTAACTCAAATGGAGAAATCATTAAAAATGGTACATGCATGCTTTAAACATTAATTTTAAATTCAAAACATGTATTTGTACAGTCTTTTGATTCAGACTGAAGGCCTTTTATTTATTTATTTATTGAGAATATGGCTTTGCTATTTGGAGTTCAATGTCATGTTTCTGTACCATTTCTGATATCCAATTTAAGTCTCTTTAAAGTGGGAGGTGGGAGATCATTATAAGCAAGCTGAATGCAGAATCCTAGGTTTTTATAATTTATTTTTCCTAAAATTTTGTACATATCTTATCTACATCAAAATTGACAGCAATTTTTAGCTCATCTTTATTGAATGCTTTTAAAACATTCAACTTAGTTTTTATGGCAGCAACAATTCATGAAAGCAACAAAAACTCTCTTTTTCATACTCATTTATTATTTAATTAAAGCGTGTCATTATAATGAGTTCAACTGGCATAAACAAGCTTGGAAACAAACATGTTTGATTCTTGGTTAACATACATTTCTACTGGTGGAAGTAGAAATGGGAGGCTGTGCTAGTGAGTAGTCTATTGGCTGAGGGTATTCTTGGTACAGCAAGTATTAGTCTGTATGTTTTACGTGGACATTTGTAAGTATTGCTTAATCTAACACATCATTTAAATGAAATTAGTGTTTAAAAGACTTTCAGCTCTAATATTCTGATACTCTGAGACCAGAAATTCATTCATAATAGTGGTAGAAACTAATGTCCTTAAATTGTACTTATGTCTTGCCCTCTTTTCCCATTCTTGAATATTTATTTACTGTGTGCCTTGTTCTGTGTTAGGTGTAGTGAATACAGAGATGAACAAACTACCCTTTCTGTTCTCAAGAATTTGAAATCCAAAGAGGGAGACACTTTACAGTGCTGTCATGTGGTGTATTAGCCTAGAAGTATGCACCATATGGATGTGGAGGACAGAGGAGGATTACCCTACTTGAGGTGTCAGTAAGAAAAAGTTTCTGAGTGGGGCTTGGTTTTAAAGGATGTATAGAATTAGCCAGTCTTTCAAAATAGAGGTGTGTGTTTTGGGTAGTAGGACTAGCATGTGCATACCTTTTACTAGCAAGGTTAGTAATCTTCTGAATTTCTGCTGGCCTTTTCAAAATGACCTTATGATTTGTGAGTGTGTGTGTGCGTGCTTTCATTTATTCATTCCTTCAACTGTGAAACTCTCATCCTAGCTCTCTGTACGCATTTTAATAGTGATGATTGTCTCTGAAAAGAACCATGTTTCTCTAAGCAGCAGAAATGGATAAACATATGACCTTATCATCTTCCCTGTCGTCCTCTCCTCTCTCTTAGAAATGTTATTAGCAATTCAGGGAAAGAACAATAATGACCACCAGTTGTTGAACACTTAAAATGTACCAGGCATTTGCTTAGTTTTTTACATAAAATTTTTCATTTATTTTAAACATAACAACCCTTTGAAGAAACTGAATCTTTGAAAATTATAAGTAAGTTGCCAAAAGCCTCATTGTTGGAATTGATGAACCAGAGTTTGAAGCTATTTTTCTCTAATTCAGAATCCCTGTCTCTTAGCCAATGTATCAAGATAAGTGATTGTGAGGAGGACTTGCTCTAAATCATGCGAGAAAGTTTGAATACTTTTTTCCATAAGATTCTCCTATGCAATTATGTTTAAATAAAGATAATTGAAAAATTGTGTTAAGGTTTAATTGTGTCATTGATAGTCCATGTAACTCATGTTAAATATAAATTATATGACTTTTCTTTATAGACTATAGTCCTCTTAAGAAATACCAGTCAATCAAAATGCAAAGAAAGCTTCCACCATTCCTATAGCCTCCTTCTACCACTTGCCCCATTTCTCTCTCACCATAAGGATGGTTAGCACTCTTGGCACTATTGTGAATCCTTAAGAGTCTGCTAAAAGTGCCCTCCAGTGTATAATCTGGTTTAAATAACCTTTCTGGCTACAGCTATCCTTTACAGGCTGATGCTCTGACAATCCTCTACCCCAGTCACATCCCCATCTCCTTGTCCTCTTGCATCTCCTCCCCACAAATACCCTGCCCAAGACACATACATACACAACTCCATTCTCTAGTTTCACAGATCTCAAAGTTCTTTAAAAAACCAGTACATTTTTTTTCTTTTAATTTTGTGCCTTTGAATTTGCTAGTCCACTTTTCTCTGTGGTTGGCCTGGTAAAATCCTATTTATCCCTCAAGTATCAATGTAAATGTTACTTTCTTTGTGAAGCCTTCCCCATCCTATCTAAGCAGTGTTCATCACTTCTTTTTGAGTCTCAGAGCACTCTGTTCATGTCTTTGATAGAGCCCTTAACACATTGAGTCATAGTTCATTTTCTATCTGCCCATCTGTCCTACTCCTGATTGGGAGCCCTTAGAAGGGTTAGATCATTATGGGTTATTTATTGTTTTACCCTCACCACCAATATATAGTAGATTCTCAACAAATCGTACTGATTTCCTACATATATTGTTAAATAACCTTTATTAAGTGTATCCTGTGTCTCAGGTGCTATACTTGTCATTTATGCACATTATTTCATTTAATCCTCATACTTTGTTATCCCCATTTTATAAATTAGGAAATTGAAATTAAGAGAAGCAAAGTAACTTAACCAGGGAAATGCAGCAAGAAAGTAGCAGAGCCAAAATATGAACCCAGTCTCATCTGACTTCAGAGCTTATCCTTCTTTATACAATAAGAACTAAAAATTAATTAATTAATTATCTGGGGAGTTATCAACAGCTAGGAGTTACATTCTCTATTAAGACCATCCCTGAGTGGCTAAAGAGGAGGATGTAAAAGAGACTCTGTCAATGAAAGTATGAGTGAGGTCCTCTGGGAAAGACTTGAGAGTCATTTGAAAAATCTCATTCAGTCACAGAAAGAGGCTCAAAGGAACCTGCTGTGATCACTGACAAAGTCAGGTTGAGAGAATGCACTACCTGGAAAAATAATGCTTATGTACTGTTTTTACAAAGAGTGAATGGGAGAAAGAAAAAACCCGTTGTTTGTGGAAGAATTATCTGGATCATCAAATGCCAGAACTACCCTTTTACAGAGGAGAAGTCCAAGCTCCAGGTTAATTAATTAACTTGCCCAGGGCATACAGCTAATAAATAACAGAACTTATACTAGAATCCCAATTTCCTGAGTCCCCATTCAGTGCCATTTCCACTATAGTGTGCGATATATTAGAATTGCTATATTCATGTTTGGAGAAAAAATGCTAGACCAAGGCAGAAATGAGTCTTTGAGAGAAACAGCTTGATCCTTTTGGAGCTGGTCAGCTTCTTCCGTAGACCTGCTGCTATTTTGGGTTTCAGTTTGCTCAGACCTAAATTCTGCCAGCCATACAAATAAAAAGTCAAGGCTATTATTTAGGCCTCCTAGGTCTGTGCATTCACTTCTCTACTTGCAAGAGCAAATTATCAGCTCATCTCTGCTGGGCCTTTTGAACATAGGATTATGTTAGCCCCTGTCTTAGCCTTTAGATATCTGTTAGTTTGTTTCTGGTACAATAAATGCACAAACTTTCTTGTGGGTTGGGAGAGGAGAGGGAAAAGAAATCAATCTAAACTAGTCTCTACCTGACCCTGATTCTAATGCTGTTTCTTTTGTTTTTCAGGGCGACGAGGAAGGACCTAGGTAAGATCACTTTATTGCTACTTTTCTGTTATCAGAATTGAAGTAGAGTGACATTTGTGGCCTTTAATGCCCCATGAAATATGGACAGCCAAGGAACAGCACAGAAAAGAGGTCTCCATCTTAAGCTAGGGCTTTGAAGATATTATGCTGTAAGACTCCTATCTTCCTCCCCATCTAAGTCAGTCCATTTCCATTCTGTAACCTACAGATAAAGGTAGACTTTAAAGTATGCAATGACAGTAACTTTGTTTTATTCTTTAGCACATTCAGAATACCTTATTAAGAAGAGCAAGCACTACATGAGAATGTTAATTAAGCTAACTTGTGGACTGGATAGATAAACTTTTGCATTTTCTTTCTTGATTGGAATTGGATTGCTTTGCTTTTTTTAAGTGGGGTCTCCGTCCAATATTTTTTATTTCTGACTTATGAAATCTTTTTAAAAATATATATTATTTTTATTTTTTTATGTTTTAGATGTATTTTATTTCTCCCCACTCCCTCGTTGTTTTGCACTCATTGTCCGTTGTGTGTTCGCTCATTGTGTGCTCATTCATTGAGTGCTCAGGAACCAAACCCAGAGCCTCCCATGTGGGAAGGAGGCACCTCATCACTTGAGCTACCTCTACTCCCTGCTTTGTTGTATCTCTCATTATGTTTTCCTCCTTGTGTCTCTTATTGCGTTATCTTGTTGTGTCAGCTTGCCGTGCCAGCCTGTTGTGTCAGCTCACTGTCTTGCTCATCTTCTTTAGGAGGCACTGGGAACTGAACCCTGGACCTCCCATGTGGTAGGCAGGAGCTCAATCACTTGAGCCACATCTGCCTCCCTGACTATAACATCTCTGTGTCTGACCCAAGATACCTATACAATGAATCTTGGTTCATAAGTATACAAAACTTTGTTTAGGAAAAAAAAAAGTTCCTTTGTATTTCTATATCACCATATATGTATGTAATTTAAAAGTGCATTTCATTATGTCCTTAGTCTTTCTTATGGTCCTAGACTTCAGTTTGCTTGCCTTTCTCATCATTCTGCTCAGACAGTAAGTACAGGCTCTAAGAAATGCTGCAGCTGGGTCAGCAGCACAATTGAGGGGCATTTGTACAAAGTAAAATACAACATCCATACAGGTCCCATCTGTCACATAAGTTCAAGGACTGTGAAGGTTGGGAGAGATCAGCCCAATGCTATTTAATCTTAATTTTTAGCAAAAGCTCTCTTTTTTCAAATGGACTTTTTTTTCCCTCTAGATTCTTTTTATTTATTTATTTGTTTGTTTTTTAAAAGAAGTTTTAGATTACATAAATGTTACATAATATAAGAGATTCCCATATGTCCCACTCCCTCCCCACCCCACTTTCCCACATCAACAACATCCTTCATTAGTGTGGTACATTTGTTACAATTCACAAACCCATATTGAAGCATTGCTACTAACCATGGACTACAGTTTACATTATAGTTATACACTTTGACCCGCACAATTTTGTAAGTTATGACAAAATATACAATGGCCTGTACCCATCACTGCAGTGTCATGCAGGACAAATCTAATGTCCTGAAAATACCCCCATATTATACCTATTCTTCCCTCTCCCATCCTTCAGAACCTCTGGTGGCCACTGCCTTTACATCAATGATAAGAGTTCTCCCATTGTTAGAAAATAATAAATCTACAGTAGAATAATAAGTCTACTTCAGTCCATTGTTCATTCCCCAGTCTTGAGGATTTTGGGATGGTGATACCCACTCTGCTTCTAATTGAGAGGGGGCTTAGATCTCATGCAGTAGATGGATGGAGCTATCTTGCTTGCAGTTGCAGACAAACTTTCTTCCTTGAGGTGGGCATTGTCTATCATCATCTTGTTGTTGTCCTGGGTAAGTCCAATAAACTGGAGAGTAGGTGTTGTAGCTCTGCTGAAATTCAGGGCTCAACTGGCACATGACAGACCAAAGATTTAAGTCTCTGGGACATGTATTTATCAAGTATAGTGCTAATTATGGGTTCAAATAAAAGGGGCAGAAGAGGCATATGTAGAGAACCTATAAATGAGTCTAACTCTGTTACACTGGGGAGCACAAATTCCAAAGTAGGCCCCATTGACAGGGTGCTGAATTCCTGAGCTGTCTACCCTGCTTATAGTTTCTGGATGTCTCTAGAGCCATCAGGATCCCTGCTATTTGAGGCACTGTTTACTGTGGCAGTCAGTGAGATCCTGCTGAGACCTGTATAAACGTAACCTCTGGAATGACTTCCTGACTCAATTGGAAATCTCTCAGCCATAAAAACTCCTTTGTATTTACCATTTCCCCCTTTTGGTCAAGGTGTTTTTCCAGATGCATTGCAATTGGTGCTTGGTAACAATCCTTCAGTGCCAGGGAGGCTCATGGCCAGGAGACAAGTCCCATGCTGGGGGGCATGGGGGATGGGGAGATAGTGCGTTTATATGCTGAGTGTGGCTTAGAAAGAGGCCACATTTGAGCATCAAGGAGTCTCTCGGGAGGTAACTCTTAGGTAGTATAGAATACTAGGCCAAGTTTCAATTTCACAAGAAAAGGTTCATATGTACAATCATCAATGTCAAGGGTCTGGCATAATGGCCTGTCTTCCTTTACTAGACATTGCCCTCGTACTCGGGGGATTCTTGCTGTCCTATTGGGTGCAAGAGGGTTAGATTGGACTATCCATGGGACTGGAGGGAGGGTTGGGGGAAGGAACAGATGAACTCTGGGGATTTGCAGGTTTGTGGTTAAACCTATAATGATGAAAATGTTCTTTTGGCAAATATGGCAGGGGAGGGTTACTGCTATATTGTAGGGTATGAGATGTGGGGGTATATGGGATAGGGCACCCTGGGGTAGGCTTCTATGGAATATCTAAGTATTCATCTTGTCATAGTATGTTATATGAATGGGTGGAGACCCACACAATAAACAAGAAAATATTAAACTCCCATCCTGGGGAGTCCTGCAGTGTTCTCAATTAGAAGGACAAGAATCCCTCGAGAACATAGGCAATGCCTAATAAAACAGAGCAGTATGTCAAGCCCTCATTATTATTGTAAGTAGCTATGAACTTACTCTTCAAAAATTGAAACTTAGGGATTACCATAGGTTCCATGGGGAGGGGAAGGGAAGAATAGAATAAATGGAATGTAGGGCACTTTTGGAGCATTAGAATTGTTCAGCATGATCTTGCAATAACAAATACAGGGCACTTCAAGTTTTGTCAAAACTTGTAAAAGTATATGATCTAAAATGTAAACCATAATGTAAACCATTGGCCATGGTTAGTAGCAATGCTTCAATATTTGTACATCAATTATAACAAATGTATCATCCTCATGTAAAATGTTATTAATAAGGGAGAGGGGGATAAGGGTATATGGGAATCACCTGTATTCTCTCTGTGACTTTTCTGTATCCTAAACCTTCTTTGAAGAAAAAATGGGGGAAGGGGGGCTTTAAATAGAGCTCCAATGTATAAAACAATTTTTCTCTGGTTAACGTTGGGGGCCACATTTGCTCATGAACCTTCTCTCTTCCTCACAATATTCCCTGCAGAAGCCCAGGGTTCCTCAGAACTCAGTTTGAAAATCACTAATCTAGTTCAAGCCCTTCATTGAAAGAAGCTAAATGAATTGTCTAAAGTCCCCTTACTGGAGCTAGGATTTGCTTCTTTGGTTTCATTTACAAACCAACAAGTTCAGTTCCTTCTTTTTTTCTTCTGCTGTCCCACATCCTGAGTCCCTTTCTTATTGCCTTTTGTAATTTGACAGCTGTGTCTCTAGGTGCTTCCCTCCTTTGGGAGCTGTGGTTCTCTGCGTTCACTCTAGAACTATATGAACCAACTCAGCTCCTTGTCTACTGTGGTTAAAACCACAGACACCCTGCTTTAAACCTACAGAACAGGTTCAAAATCCATATCCATCTTCCAGCCATCTTCAGGAAAATGACCCCCTGTGTTATGGTTCATTTTCTTCCTTCCTTCCTCCCTGCCTCCCTTCCTTCCTTTTATCCATTTAAA
>PVKH010008590.1:0-19385 GCA_004027955.1 Chaetophractus vellerosus | reverse complement strand
ATCTCTCCACATCCTCTCCAACACCTGTAGTTCTGTCTTTTTAATAGTGGCCATTCTGATAGGTGAGAAATGATATCTCATTGTAGTTTTGATTTGCATTTCTCTAATAATTAGTGATGTTGAAACATTTTTTTCATTTCTTTTTTTGCCATTTGTCTAGTTGCCTTTTTTCTTTTATCTTATATTTTGAATTTTAAACAAAGTTTGGGGAAAAAAAATGGCAACAACATGAGTGAATCAATCTATCTATCTATCTATCTATCTCTCTCTATATATATATATACATACATGTTTTTATATATAAACTTCTCCTCATTTAATCTTCTTAAAATATCACTGACTAAACAAAAATAATAAAGTATTGTTGGGTTTAGAATAAATATTTAAGTGACATGTATGATCACAATAAAAATAAAGAAATATGCTGTTGTAAAATTTTTATACTCTTTGTGAAGAGATATAATATCACTTGTAGGCCAAAACTCAACAAATAAAATAACAAAATAAAGGATTATAGCTAAAAAGAAAATAAAGGAGATAAAATACTAAGAAGTGGGGAAAGGAACAAGGAGACAGAACATGAAAAATAAAATAAAATAATAGACTTAAATATAATCACATAATCACATTAAATGTAAATGGTCTAAAGATACAAATTAAAAAGTAGAGCTTGTCAGATTGCATAAAAATGTTAACACCCACCCACATGGTGCCTACAAAAAGCACTTTTTAAATATAAAGCCAACCATAGGTTAAAAATAAAAGAATGGAAAGATGCATAACATACACTAATCAAAAGAAAGCTGGAGTGGCTATTTTAATATAAGACAAAGCAGATTTCACAGTGAAGAATATTACCAGGAACAAAGTTCATTTCATAATTATAAAGTGGTCAATTGACCAAGAGGACATAAAAATCTTAAAGGCCTTTACTCCTAGTAACTGTGCTTCAAAATTCTTGATGCAAACACTGATGAAAGTATAAGGAAAAATTGACAAATCTACAATTTTTGTCAGTTATTTCATTACACTCCTGTTAATAATTGATAGAAGCATACAGAAAATGAGTAAACTTTAAGAAAACTATGAGCCAACTTCATCTAACTGACATATTTTATAGACCACTCCAACTGTCTTAGTTTGCCAAAGGCTGTCAATGCAAAATATCAGAAATGGGTTGGCTTTTGTAACAGAAAATTTATTCAGGGTCAAATCTTACAGTTCCAAGGCTACAAAAATGTACAAATCAAGGCATCATCAGAGATACCTTCTCACCAAAGGTTGGCTGCTAGCAGATCCTAGAGTCCTACCACATGGCGAGGCAAGATGGCGGGGCTGCCAGTCTCTCTCTACTTTCTCCTCAAGCTCAGCTGTGGACAATCAGGCATCTCTCCCTGGGCCCTATCTCCTTGAGCCTCTTGGGGATTCTCTGTCTTTCTGTAACTAGAAGCGAACCTGGAGTCCTCTCTCACACATGGCAGGGTCAAAATGGCAAAACTCCCTTTCTCTGTGTCTCTTCTTTCTCTGTGTGTGTACTCAGTTTATACAATACCCATCAAGAGGATCAAACCTCACTGACTTAGTCCAATCAAAAGCCCTAAAGTGACCTAATTAAGTGAGGCATTTTCTCTTTCCCCTCTTCTCCTGGGCTCCTCTTATCCCACCCAGCTAGGCATTGCCTGGTCCCACCTTATCAAAGGTCCCTTAACTGAACTGAAAGCAATCTAATGGCACCACACCCACAGGGTTGGACTAGTTCAAAAATATACTCTTTTCTTGGATTCACAAAATTCAAACTGTCATACCAACTAACAGCAGAATATACATTTCTTTAATGCACATTATGATAGACCATATTATGAGCCATAAAACAAGTCTTAATGAATTTAAAAGGATTCAAGTCATACAAAGTATGCTCTCTGACATAGTAGAATTAAATTAAAAATCAATAACAGGACTATATCTGAACAAATATTTGGCAAAGGAATGACATGCATTGAAATAACCAATGGGTAGAATAATTAATCAAATAATAAAGTAGAAAACATTTTTGTTGAATGAAAATGAAATCAAAATATTGGAATCTATGAGATGCTACTACAGTAATACTTAGGAAGAAATTTATAGCCCTAAGGGCCTATACTAGCAAGAACGTCCCAAATCAATGCCTTCATCACCTACCTTAAGCAACTAGAAAAAGGACAAACCAAACAAAAATGATGCAGAAGAAAGAAATTAATAAAGATCAAAGTAGAAATCAATGAACTAGAAAACAGAAAAACCATAAATACTCTAATTCAGTAAGTCAAGGATAATCTGATGCAAAGCCAAATTTTTGAGCTGTTGGACTAGAATTCCTTTAGAATCCCTATGAACCATGATAGTCTCTGAACTATGGTTTTTATTCTGAATTAACAGAATAGCAATCTCATTACCATGGGTTTGGTAATACTTTATAAAAGTATCTGTAAGATATTTTGGATCAGGAGTTAATTACAGACTGATGAAATGCTGACAGCTGAAAGGAATTCTCATTATAAGACAAAGCTTTTATGACAGTGGAGCTGTCTAAGGCCTCTGTTGCAGTACTCATAAACAAAACCAAAGGAGAAGCAAGACAAAAATACAATGTGTGGGTGGAGGGGTAGGAAGGGAATTGATGGGTAATGGCCATTGTGGGCCAGAAGTTATTACTTGTCCTGCACCTACCAGTGCTTGGAGGTGGTTCCCTTACTCCATTTAGAGACCAAAACAAATGGTCAGTGAGATTTTTCCTTTCCCTCAGGGAATCTGTTGGACCATTATTTGAGAACAGCTCTTTTGCCACTCACACCCTCTAATCCATCAGAAGTCATTTTGCTCAGTTCCTGGAGTAGTTATGAATAAACATAAGTATCTGTCTACTATGAGCTGAATGGAATGTTCAAGTCAGGTCACTAGTTTATACCTCTGGACAACTGACCTAATAAAATTTTCAGCCAGTGATAAAAACGTTCAATGTATCTGGCTAATGGCTCAACTTTTCTACTGCATTTATCAAATTACATGTAAAAATAATTACACACTGAAACCTCATTATAAGTTTCCTATAATAAAAAAAAATCCTAATAAAATGTCTTTTTAGTGAACTGAATCACATGAACGGGCTCTCTTTATGACACAGAATTCTGCCTTAGTTAGAAGAATGCCATGCAGAAATTCCAGTGACCTGTTGAAAGGCTCATTGCCAAAAATGTGAGAAAATTTTGGGGAAGGGTCACCTACCAACATGTGTTAAGATGAGATAATGGGTTTTAAATAAGCCCTCTTTAGATACCTAATTAGTCTCTCATAAAGATGACAGGTATAATTTCTCTACAAAATTTCTTCTCCACCTCCCTTATGCATTTGAATTAACTTTGTGAGAGAATCAGTTAACTAACTCCACAGTAATAGCTTTTACTTCAAGCACAGCAATTAAGAATGTCTGTTTCCTCTCCTCCTACATCTGTTCTGAGAGTTGAGTGAATACATTTGAATTATTTTCTGGATATACAATAATTGCTGGAGAAAGACAACTCACCTGTCTAAGTAGTAGGCTGTAATTTTTAGGTGAGGATTAGCCAGGTTCCATGAAGTATACAGTTGAGACTATTATCAGATAGGTTGAGCATTAAGAAAGGAAAGCATGGTTTGGCTTGAGTTAGGGAAGGGGTCACCTGACAATCAGTTACCAGCCTGGGGCAGTTGGATTATGAGCCATCAGTGTATTCTGGCTTGAAGGACCCCAAAATATCCCAACCCTACCTCCAACTGCCCAATTGGTAAAGACTTCTTCCTCTGATATACACATACCTAAACTTCACCGTTTGTCCTTCATTCTTTTGTATTAAACAATGGGTCTCATATTTTTACTAAAATATGAAAATCATTGGGAGAGAGAATTGTATACCCACCATCAATCATCTTAGTTTAATAATATGTTTGGTTTTCACAGGTTTGAAAATCCCAGGAGGGATTCTGTTACACAGATGAGGCAGCAGGCCTGGGAATAGGAGGTGACTTTCTCTGGCCTCCCACTGGCTAATCCACTTCTTTCTCAAAGACATCTCAGCTATAACCAGCAGTCTTTAAAGAATCCATTTTGCAGTTCTTTGATAACCCTATTATGTGTACACTTTCTAACTGAAAGATATTGAGAACAGCATAAAAAGGCTTGCTTAAAAATCACATTTGGAGCCCAGTTGGTATTTCTTTTAGTCGTTTTGAAATACATTATTCCACAGCAAAACTAAATCCTGACCAACTTGAAGGCATTTAAAGCATTTTCTCTTTCCCCTCTTCTCCTGGGCTCCTCTTATCCCACCCAGCTAGGCATTGCCTGGTCCCACCGTGCCCCTGAGCCAACACCTGGGCTTCTGTGAAGAGAAGCAGCCCCAGGGGAATCTCCCACCTGTGCCCGACCCAGATGGGGGCTGTGGGTATCCCCAGCTCAGGGCTACAGCAACAGCCACACCTCACCTCCTTGCCCAAGCAACCAGCCTCTTCTTTTGGGAAGCTCCTAAGCGCTGGATAGACTTCATTGCACATATAGATGATGTTCTAAATAAACTGGGAAACTAAGCTTTACAAAAGCCTGGAGAGGAAGCCCTTAGGCAAACATCTGAAGAACAGGTAGAGAAAATTAGGCCATCTGGCCATGAACATAGCCATGAGAAGATTATTCAGATGTTTTGCCTCAATTGAAGGAGCCCTTCAGCCATCTCAGTGCCTTGTACACATCTTCACAGAGTATCCACTCACCTGTGAAAACAATGCCTATTCTTTTTTTTTTCCCCATCACTGATTCCATTTGGTATAGGTTGTTTAGATAATGGGGAAGGAATTTGTATTCTGCAATCATCTATTTTCAGGAGAGTGGTTCAAATTTCTTGAAACCCAGAAGAGAGAGAAATTCACTTAAGCTCATTGCCTTCCTTTTCACAATTCTCTTATTAAAAGGTTTGTCCTCTTCCAGCCTTTTCCAACTCACACAACAAGATCTCTTCCCAAGATAAATGACACTCTTCATACCCTGAACTAGTAAAGGACACAGCCGAAGTATTACTTAGAATGATGGATAGATAAAGACCAGGAACTAAAACAGATACATCAATAATTTAAATTTAGGGGAAGATAATAGTTGAGAAGGTAGTCAGTATTTCAAAAACATAATGATCACAATTTATATTATGAAAACTAATTAGAGGATTCCATGTGAATATGTTATGTCTATGCAACGTAAATGACTGTTCCATTCCACCTCTTTATTGTTGACAATAAGAGTGATGAGGCATTTAATTTACTTCCCAGATTTGGATCTTTGTGGCTGCAATTGGACTACAATTTGAGAGATGCCTATTTAAACTGATATATCTATAATTAGGAAATGGGAACTATGCCATAAAGAGAGAGAGAGAGAGAGAGAGAGAGAGAGAGAGAGAGAGAGAGATCAATTCTAAGCTTTGGAATTGTGGAAAGCATAAAAAATATAATTGCAGGAAGTATTACATTATTATATCATATCATGTCTTCTGCAAGACAGTCCTTCAAGGTTCATTATTCCCATTTTAAAAATGAAACAAAAAAGAAACTATTGCTAGAAGGTACTCAGGGAAGAGAGCTTGGTCCATCCCAGTGCAGTGGGGGGTGGGGAGATGGGGGGAAGAGCAAGTCATAACGGAAGGCATCCAATAGGAGATGGCATTGAGCCTGGAAGAAAATCATGAACCAGCTCAGTCCAAAAATGGGAAAAGGGATACTGCTGGGTTAAGAGAACAGCAAAAGCCAGAGCCCAGATAGGAGGAGGAGGGTTGGTGTCCCGGAATTCTTTCTGAGATATGTAATGTGTGACACACAAGGTGGCAGGAAATGAAAACGGAGAGGCAGTTAAGGGCCAGATAATGGTTTGCTTCTTTATGCCATTTTAAGGACATGGACTTTATCATAGAAGCAAAGTGCAGACTTCAAGAGTTTCAAGCCAGGGCATGACTTCAACAGGCTAAGTTGACACCAAAGTAGGAGCCAATATCTACTCCCAGGTGCTATTTGAAGTGCCCCCACCTCATTGTTTCACTATCAGCAGGTCCCAGGTGTGGACAGCACCTGAGCTCCAAACAGGCTAGGTACAGAGTGAGGGCTCTGACTGACTGGCAGAGCAAGGGTGCAGGATAAGGCAAGCAACATAAACTGGAACATAAACTGGAAATTGCCATAAATAAGTGAAAAATCCATGCAGAGCACAATGTTAAGTAAATAGAAGTGAAGTATACCTCAATGAGGAGGCATGACAGTTGTGAGATTAAATAGATTAGACTTGAAAGGAGCAGTGAGAAAAGAATTAGTGTTTTATAGGAAAATCTCCTTTGAATTAATACCTTTATAAAGGAAAGTAGTGTGTAATTCAATAACATTTACCAAAAGAGTTTCTCTTGAGGCAGTTACTCTGGTTGAACATCAGCGAATTGCTAGGCTCTACCAATCAGATATTATATACCATTTAAGTAAGACAGGAAAATGAATCTTAAGATGCCCCAGTGATCATGGGAATTTTCACGAGCTGACTCTGCAGCCCCAAGGATCATGGAAATATACATGACAGAACTTCAAAGTCATGAAACCAGAGAGGAACATCCTGCTTTCAGGTTTTATATTTAGTTGTTTTGTTTTTAATGTCCTCCACTCAAAAATCACAGTTTTTCATATATGTGGTATTGACTTCTGAGAACCAAATAACATGACGCATTTGAAGAGTTGTTTTCTTTAAAAAGAAACATGCATTATTAGTGCGTGGGTACGTTGTTTTATTTGGAAAATTCAAAATTCCTCATGTGCATAATAGAAAAAAGAAAATCTTTAGAATTGATGGATTCTGCTTCACTGTTGCATATGACAAATTCTTAGTATAACCCTGTGATGGTTAAGTTCATGTGTCAACTTGGCCAGGTTATGGTGCCCCTATGCTTGATCAAGCAAGCACTGGCCCATCACTTTGAGTATATTTCAAGGATTTAAATCATCAGGAAGCCTATTGCATCTATGGCTGATTGCATCTACAATCAGCTAAGGAGATTGTCTCCAACAATGAGAGAAGTCTCATCCAATCAGTTGAAGGCTTTAAGAGGACAACTTATGACTTCTGCAGTCAGAAGGGAAAATTTCATTTCTACTTCAGCCACCCAGCTTCTCCTGGAGAATTCACTGAAAACCTCCATCAGAGTTCCCATCCGGCAATCTGCTCTACAGAATTCAGAGTTGCCCACCCCATCGCTGTGTTCACCAATTCCTTTAATAAGTCTCACAATATTTACATACATATACCCTGCTGATTCTGCTTCCCTGGAGAGCCCTAATACAATCCCCTTCCAAATGTTGTTCTGTGCATTTTCTATAATAGTGCAGTGAGTGAGTCCTCTTGCTCTGAATTCAGAGAGACTCAGCTTGGAAGCTGTGCTCACTCACTTTCTACCCATGTCAGTTCTCAGAGGAAGAACGTGATGCCAGAGAGACCATTGACAGAAGGCGCTATTCTGTGGTCTATCAGAGTAAGCAAAGAGCTAAATGATGAGCTCGCAGAAGGGCAATGGGCAGATCTTATCTCTGTTCTAAGCTGAGTGCATTGTCTGATAAGGAGGAATTCAAAAACTTTTTTTAAAATCTTCATTCTCCATAATTTTGCACAATTATTGAACACTCTTCAACTCAGATGGGCCTTTTATATAACTATGATGGGAAAACTGGTGACAGCTGAATTTATGAGCCAATGCACTGGTAATATATCTCTCACAAATGGAAAACTATAAATCTGAAAGATATGTTAAGATTAATTTGGTCCTGCTCCTTCATTGTATAGAAGAGGTAACCAAGGCTCAGAAAGATGATGCAACTTCTCTAATATCATGGTGGGGATGCATCTCCAAACTCCCCATACAACACTGCATTGACTTTGAAATTCTGTGCCTATTGGAACTAGTGTAGTTCTGGCTCCTGCCAAAGACAAATTGGAGTCCAGGCTTGGACAAAATAGAGGGGCGGGGGCGATAGGGAAGTGTAAGGACTGGCTGTTTTCTGGGATCCAAAAGAAACTGACCCCCATGGAGAAGCAGCAGCAAACCATAGCCTAGAGGAATCCCAGGAAAATGTGTCTCCTGTATTTCCCATGTTTTCTGACCATCACCATGGAGATGGTGTAGCCCCAAACTATAAAGTGTAAATATCACTTCTCTTCTGGCCAAAGTCACCTTGCTGGCCTTGGAGCAAATATATTCTATAATCTATCAATTATTAATCTATCAAAACTATTTATTGAAAACTAGGCAGAAAATCAGCAAAAATATAGAAAAGAACTCACCAGTATCTTTAACCAGCAGGATCCAATCCATCCCAAAAGACTACATCACAACAAAATACACATTCTTTCAAATGCTCATGGAACACATACTGAGAAGACCACATCCTGGGTCATAAAACAAAACTCAACAAATTTCAAAGAATCAAACTCAGACAGAGTATGTTCTCAGACTCCAGAACAATAACAAGAAAAATTCTAAATACTTGGAAGCTAAACAGCACACTTCTAAATGATCCACGAGTCAAAGAGAAAGTCTCAAGGGAAATAAAAATACATTTACCTGAATGAAAATGAAAATACAACAAATCAAAATTTGTGGCGTGAAGCTAAGGCAGTTCCAAGAGGGAAATTTAGAGCACTCTATGCTTACATTAGGAAAGAATAATAGTCTCAAAATAATAATGTAAGTTCTACTTAAAAAGAAGAGCAAAATAAACACAAAGCAGCAAAAGGAAGGACATAATAAAGATAAAAGCAGAAATCAATAAAATTGAAAAGAGAAAAACAATAGAGAAAATCAATGAAACAAAAAGCTCATTCTTCGAACTGATCAATGAAACAAACAAATGTCTAGCAAGACTGAAAAAGAAAAACGAAAAATTACCAATATCAGGAATAAAACAGAATATGATACAGAACATGAAGACATAAATGGATATTAATGGAATACTCTAAACAATTCTTAACATATAAATTTGACCATTTAGAAAATAGGGATCAATTATTCAAAAAAAGCACAAACTACCACAACTTACCAAACATGAAACTGATCATTTGAATATCATATAATTATCAAGGAAATGACTTTATAAAGAAAAAACTCTCAAAAAAGAAATTTCCAGACCCGGAGTGTATTACTGGAGAATTCCACCAAATATTTGAAGAATTAACAACAACTCTGTACAATGTCTTCCACACAAAAAAGATGAGGAGGTACACTTCCCATTTATCCTACGAAGCTAGTATTACCCTGATACCAACACCCAAAAGGAGATTAGAAGAAAGAAAGAAAACCTCAGACCAATGTCCCTCATGAATAGAAATACAAAAAATCCTTAATAAGATATTAGTGTATTAATATGTAAAAAACTCAGTAATATGCAAAATATATATACTATGATCAAGTGATGTTTATTCCAAGGGTGCAGGCTGGTTCATTATTCAAGAAACAATCGTGGGGCCGGCTGTAGCCCAGTTGGTAGGGCGCCGGTTTACCACATAGGAGGCCCCGGGTTCGGTTCCTGGGGCCTCCTCGAGTGAGCAGACCACCTTGAGAAGGCAAGCCTCCGCGGGCAGGCAGGCCGCCACGGGCAGGCAGGCCGCCGCGTGGTGAGCTGACTCGGCGGGTCGCTGCATGGGGCGGGGAAGACAAGCAGACATGGAAGAATGCAAGAATGAACACAGCAAGAATAAGCAGAAAGGGGGAGGGATATGTAATAAATAAAAAAGAAATCTTTAAAAAAAAAAGAAACAATCAATGTAACCATCATATGAGTAAGCTACAGCAGAAAAATCACACAATCATATCGATCGATGCAGAAAAAGTATCTGGTAAAATTTAACACTCATTCATAATTTTTTAAAAAACTCTCACAAACTACTTGATAGAGAGGAACTTTCTCAACTTGATAAAGAATATAAACAAAATACCTGTAGCTGTTTGATGTAATTATGAATTCCAAAAATCGATATTGAATCATGCTTATAAACTGATCTGTTAATCTGGGCATGATTAAGTTATGATTAGGGCGTTGACTGGGCCATGTCAGTAGGGCATTGAGCCCCACCCCTTGGTGAGTGGGGGAATGGAATATAAAAGGCAAGGCAAAGGACAGAGGGAGCAGTTTTGAGAAGCAGTTCTGATGTTGGAGAGGACGCCCCAGGAGAACAGAAGTGAGCCGTTTGCCTGATAGTCTACACTGGCCTTGTGGAGAGAGGCAAAGCCTAGAGAGCCTCATGGTCTACAGCTGACCTTGTGGAGGAAACAGAGGTGCTAAGTCTGGAGAGAAACGCAGCCCCGGGAAGTGAGGAACCCAAGAAGTCTGAACCCTGGCAAACACCGGCAGCTGTCCTGCTCCAACATGTGGCAATGGACTTTGGTGAGGGAAGAAACTTATGCTCTGTGGCCTGGTAACTGTAAGCTTCTACCCCAAATAAATACCCTTTATAAAAGCCAACCAATTATTGGTATTTTGCATGAGCACTCCTTTGGCTGACCAATACAATACCTATAGCTAACATCATACTTAATGATGAAAGGTTGAATGTTTTCCCTCTAACACCTAGAACAAAGAAAAAATGTCCTTTCATGCCACTGCTACTCAACATAGTACTGGAAGTTTTAACCAGTGCAATGAGGCAAGAAAAGAAAAACCATACAGATTGGAAAGGAAGATATATAACTCTCCTTATGTTCAGATGACATGATGCTATACATAGAAAATCCCAAGGAATATATCCACCCAAAAGTCTTAAAACTAGTGAGTTCAGGAGATACAATATCAACATGCAAAAATCAATTACATTTGAATATATTAGCTATGAATACAAGAAAACAACATGTAAAATGTAAAACCATTCACAATTGCTCAAAAAATGAAATACTTAGGTGTCAATCTAACAGAACATATTCCAGATTTGTGTGCTGTATTAGTCAGTCAAAGGGGTGCTGATGCAAAGTACCAGAAATCTGTTGGCATTTATAAAGGGTATTTATTTGGGGTAGAAGCTTAGAGTCACAAGGCCATAAAGCATAAGTTACTTTCCTCACCAAAGTCTGTTGCCATGTGTTGGAGCAAAATGGCTTCAGGTGTCTGTGAGGTTTCAGCCTTCCTCCTCCTCCTAAGGCTCTGTGGTCCCAGCTCCTTCTGTTCTCAGCAGTAGGCTGGCATAAGGTTTGTCTCTCTCCCTGGGGCTCATTTCTTTCCCAGCTCAGCTGCTCCATTTTCTTCACAAGGTCAGCTGTAGACTGTCAGGCTCTCTCTCTTCCCGGGGCCTCGCCGTGTCTATGGAGTCATCTCTATTCCTCTGTGTTCTTCTCCTGTGTATTTACTTTCTGGGGCTCCAGCATCAAAAACTCAAACTCTCTCCTCTGCCATGTCATTTTCTCTGAGTGCCCACCCACCAATGGGACAGGGACTCAACGTCCTACTGATGTGGCTGAATCAAAACCCCAATCTTAATTTAATCAAGTAAAAGTGAAACCTCTGAATTTAATACAATCTAATACACCAGAGGAAGAGGAAGAGACCAGTTTACAAACACAAATCCAATATCGATTTTTGGAATTCATATATAATACTAAACTGCCACATATGCCAAAAACTATAAAATGATGATGAAAGAAATTAAAGAAGATCCAAATAAATAGAGAGACATTTATTTATGAAATGGAAGACTCATCACAGTAAAGATGCTAATTCTGCAAATTGATATATGGGTTTAACATAATTCCCATCAAAATCTCAAAGTTATTTTTTGTAGTTATAGACAAGATTATTCTAAAATTCTTATGGAAATGCAGATGAACTAGAAGAGCCAAAGCAATTCTAAGGAATAAAAGGGTTGAATTACTCTACCCAATTTCAAGATTTATTATATAGCTACAGCAATCAAGACTGTGATATTGACAGCGTTCTAGATACATAGATAAATGAAACAGGACAGAGAACCCAAAAAAGCCCACACAAGTGTTGCCAACTTATTTGACAAATGTGCAAAGTAATTCAATAGAGGGAGGATGGTCTTTTCAACAAATGTGGAGTAACTGGATATCCATAGGCCAAAAGCATGAACCTCGAGCTAAACCTCAGATCGTAAGTAAAAATTTACTCAAAATAGATAATGAATTAAAATGTTAAAACACAAAATTATAAAACTTTTAGCAGAAAATGTAGGAGAAAACCCTTGGGAACAAGAGCTCTTGTTTTTAGTCATTCCTCCAAAAGCATGATCTATAAGAGAAAAAAATCACTAAGTTGGGCTCATCAAAATTAAAGATTTTTCTGTGTGAAAGGCCCTATTTAGAGGATGAAAGGATAAACTATTGACTAGGAGAAAATATTTGAAACCACATGTCTGACAAAGGACTCATATCTATAATATATAAAGAACTCTCAATATTCAACAGTAAAAAACATAAAAAGTAAAATAATCCAATTTTTAAAAGGGTAAATAACATGAAGAAATGTTCCAATGTAAAAGATATATGGATGGCAAATAAGACATGAAATGAGTTGAACATCACTAATGATTATGAAATATAAATTAGAACCATGATGTGATATCACTATACTGCTATTAGAATAGCTAGAATAAAAATAATGGCAATACCAATTACTGGCAAGGGTGCAGAGAAAGTGGGTAGTTCACACCTTGATGGCGGGAATGGAAAATAAGACACAGCCAGTTTGGTAAATAGTTTGACAGTTTCTTTTAAAAGCTAAATATACACGTATTATATGAGTTAACAGTCACACTCCTGGGCATTTATCCCAGAAAAAATGAAATCTTATGACCACACAAAAACCTACATGTGAAGCTGTAATTGATTAATTGATTAATCATAAAAAGAAACAAAGTATTGATACATGAAACTTGAACAAATGTCAAAAACATTTTGTTGAGTGAAAATAAATGTCACAAAAGGTTACTTACTGAGTGATTCCATTTATACAGCACTATCAAAATGACAAAAATGTAGAAAAGGAAAATAAATTATGGCTGCCAGGGGTTAGGGATGGTAGGGGAGAGAGGTGGGTAAGATTGCGTATAGAAGGGTAGCGAAGGGAGACCTTTGCAGTGATGGAATAATTATGTATCATGACTGCAGTGATGGCAACGAAATCTACACCTGCGATAAAGTGATATAGAACTATACACACACGGTGGGCTCATGTCAATGTCCTGGTTTTGATATAATACTACAGCTATGTATAATGGAACCACTGGGGGAAACTGTGCAGAGATTACTCTTCTGTACCACCTTTGCAACTTCCTGTGAATACATAATTATTTTTTAAATATTTAATTTAAATTATAGCATATTTACTATTAGAATAACAAACATAAACACTCACTTCCAATATCTGGCCTCAGCTTTTTGTCATACTCTCTTAGCAACTTGTTGAGAATAAGAGTCACGTCGGTGTCCTGGGATTTCGGAGCCAGCACCCACTTTTGGTTTGACGATGAGTCTTCATACTCGTCCTCCTCCACCTTTCGGGACCTGTGTTTATGCACAGAATGTGGTCTGTAAGTTTCAGGAATGACTCTGGGAAGTGCCTGAAGCTTGCACCCCGCCTCACAAGCTCTACACACACGGGTACAAAGTCCCGAGGATCCTCAGTCCATCTAAACTGAAAGCAAAGCGAGTGAGCACCGTGGACTGGAAGAATGTTCCTGCTATAAACAGGGCACGCCCGGCGGCCGTGCTCCTCGCCAAGCCTGAAGCCTGAGGGTCTACGCAGACACACCATCACAAGGAGGGTGCTTGTGCAGCCCCCACGGCGGCTGGCAAGTGACAGAGGTTATGGCTCTGGTAAGTTTACACGACTCCTTCAGCACAAGCGGATTCATTTCTTGCAAAGCAAGCTAATATGAACGTCAAAACTTAAAACCTTTCTAACACATTTTCATCACGTTGACCCCGCTGTAAATGGGTCCCAGTGAAAGCCTGAGAGCCTGAGGTTGTGCTGTGCAGGGATACCGGAACGGAAAGGGCCAGCAGTGTCCTCGATGAGGCTGAAGCGACAGCGCGGCTACTGGGGCACAGTAAGAGTGGCTCCTGCCTCAAAGCAGGCATTTCCGCCTGCACTGCCCTGTACCACGGCAAGAAGCCTGTCCCCAACAAGGAACGAACTTCTTTGCTTATAGCTTATCAGTTTGCAGCCTTTATGACACTTCCCGTCCAAAGAGAACAAAAATAGGACAGAAGATTGCACTGAGGTGTATTTGTGCTGATTGGGTACCAGCTAGTGTCTGCTCAGCTCTCAGGGCTGGAACCAAAATGTTAATTCCATCTCCAGGTGCTGTTCCAAGATGTGCATTTTTCCAGCCAATTCCAGAGCTTGTCTGAATGATCTATAATGAACATGAAATAAATGGAAGAAATACACTTTTTTAAGTTCATGACCTCAACTTCATTTATGTCTGCAGAATCATATAGGTATATAATTATGTGTGTGTGTGTTTGTGTGTACGCGTATTATCTCCATGAGTGTTTTGATGTACGTTAAGTGCCATAACACAGAATAGAGCAGTGGTCAGACAGGATAAACCTGGGTGAACACATATGTATGAATATGAGATTTTGATAATGAGTATATGACATATTTCTGGCAGAAGGACTTTCCTATTCAAGTTTTTCCTAGATCGATCTTAAACTACAATTCTATTTCTTGAATACCTCTTTCTAGAGGGTTAAAAAAAAGTCAGCCATGAAAACTATACATTGTCAAGCTATTCATTGCTGCGGGGAACATTTATGCATACTGGGCATTAACCATCAATAGAAGCTTATAAAATTTGAGATACATACTCAATAAGTGATTGGTTACATTTCAACATTTATAAAACTGAACTTTTACCAAAAAAAAAGATAGAATTTTAAATGTCATTCTAAAAGTATTTTCTTAATAATCAGTAATCTTAGTTTTATCATCGTACAACAAAAGAGTAGGTTGGTTCAGGTTCCTCAGGAAATAAATTGCTGGAAGCCAAGCCTTGCCCTCCTGACTTGGCGATTCTTTGACAGTAAAGGCATTCTGGGGAACTGTGGACTGAGGGGCAGTCCACCTCAGCAAAATCTCACACAACATTCTCAGGACAGGTATTATAAGGAGCCTAAATCTCCCTCTAGTGGTGAGGAGAGCGTCTGAGCACGCCGGAGCCTCTTGCTTAGAGTGGGAAGCAGGGGAAAGGAAAGCAGGAGCCTTGTCTTTTCCCCGCCGGCCCTGCAGTCGGGCTGGAGTGGACAGAGGGGCTCGTGGAGGCGCTGCTCCCCCCGGAGCCAGCACTGCGCGCCTCCAGACCCCTCTGGCTCCCCACAGGTTTCCCACAGGACGTTAGAAAATGAACCAGAGCCGCGCTTCGGTAGTGTCAGAGCCACGGCCCCCCAGATGAATCCTTACTTTGATAAAAATCAAACCTCTTCTCAGAGGACCTACCAGACTGCACATGAAAGAACGTTGTTTCTTCCCCGCTAAATTCTATGAGCATTTTTATTCTTGGATTGTTGGCTCCTAAACACCATCACTGCAATTAGGCTCTTCTTAAAAATTGCTCAAAAACAATTGCTCGACCCACAGATGTCATTTTGATGCTTTCAGCCTTCTTTTCATCCAGGAGGACAGAGAAAAAGTCGGAGGTATTTTTAAACATTAAAAGAGCTTCTAGACCTCGGAAAGCAGGGGTGATGCCCCAGAAAGCTTCTTCAAGGCATCATCAAGGTCCTATATGTGACTTTGGTTTTTTTATATATTTTTCCGAATGGTGAGAACTCCCCATCCCCTCAGGGAGCTGCCATATCATCGCCATGGAGTTGAACTGTCCACACCTTTTCCAGGGAATTTTATCACTAGAAAGACATTCCAGAGTGCAAATGAGAACCCTCTCAGAATGAACAGTTTAGAAAGATGACACTGGAAATCAGATTATTTTACATGTCGGCAAACCCATTCAAAAAGCACAGACACTCTCAAAGGGCAGGCATAGAGTACTAAAATTAGTTTAAGATTTGGATTTTTTTTCTTTCAACTGACTTGCAATCCCTAATGCAATCCCAAGGAACCCACCCAGATAGAGAACATGTTAAAACCATTACATCTGCCTTGGCAAAATGGAAGGATGAAGATTCCCAAGAGATTTTTCTTGTCTTTGGGAATCCCTAGAAACTTGACTGATTCGAGTCAGATGCTAAGATTATCCTCCTACCGGGCACCTACAGTAAACAGCACACAGGCAGTTTTCCTTCTAGAATGTTAAGCATCTATCGAGCCAGACAGGTGGCTGCCTGGTCCGCTCATGGAACCAGTGGCAACAGGAAGTCATCGAGATATAACTTCAGCTCTCTGCGTCCTGCCTGATGCCGTGAAGCCTCTAAGCTGAGCTGCTTCCAGAGAGACCCAGTGGCAGGAAGCACACTTCCCTTTCCTTTCCAGCTCCCTCCAGAGACAGGAAGAAACTTCAGTGGATAGTCCACGGAGTGAGCTGCCTCATTGAGAAAGTTCCCTGTGACTCACCGGCGGAGGCTGCCTTCCCTGGCACACCTTCTGCCTTTCACACTCTTGCTTCAGCGAAGACAAGCAATTTGGAGGGGAGAGCCATGGCTCTCTTCCTCTGCTGGACTCCTCTGCCGAAGGCGGGTAGTGAAAACTGGGGGCCCCTTGCGGGTTTGCAGGGTATATTACCACATCTTCACAAATATGAATGAAAGCACAGGATGTCCTGGCACTACCTCCTGGCACCTGCAGGCTTCACTGCCCCCAGGGATGCTCTTCCGCTCTCTGACTCCAAGATCAGGAAATGGAGAAGGGTGAAAACAAGAGTTTGGGGAACAGGGGTGCCCTGAGATTTGGGGGGGGGGGCGGAGGCAGGAAGCTGCTGCTTAGCTTTCCAAACCCCAGGGTAGTCTCTGGGCCAGAGAGCAGGAAGGGTGAGTTAAAGAAACAGCAAAAGGGTTTAACCCTTCTCTTCCCACTCCCCTCTGTCCTCAGGGGCCCTCTTCATCTCTTCCTGGAGCTTTCCAAGTCCCCTCTAGCTGTCTGGTTCTGGGAGGAAGGCTAAGGGCATCTACGGTGAGGATTAATTCTTACCTTACCTGGCAGAAGCCTTATTATCAATTTCAACATGCCTGCAGTATGGGGACATGTGTGTGTGTGTGTGTGCGCGCGTGTGTGTTTAGAGTGGTTGGTTTAGAAGGGGTGTGTGTGTGTGTGTGTCTAGGACCGGGGCAGGGGGTCCTTCTGGAGAAGCACAGCTCTCAGCTACCCACCTTTCCCAATTCTCCTCCACCTGCCTCCTGCCCGTTGTTCCAAACTGGGCGGCTAGGAAACCATTACCCCGGGGTCCTGGAAAATTTCAGAGTAATGGAAACGATAGGGAACGTGGGTTCATGTAAGTGTGCCTGGGAGACCTTGGGACACTTGGGGTGTGAGGAAGGTCTGGACAAGGAGGGAGTCACCACCGCCCCCCTGCCCTGCGATCTTGGTTTTCAAAACCCTTAAAACCACCAGAACCTTAATGCTTTGTGGGAAGAGCCAATTATTCTCAGAGCGCCTGAATTCCAGGCTGCAGAGAAGGCTGCAGCCGCGGGTCAGAGAAGGGACTGGCCGCGCCCGGGGAAGCTGGGACAGGTGAGGCGCGGACCCGCTTGCCGGCGTCCTGCCCGCAGCCCCACCGACGGCGGGACCCCCGGCCTGCAGGCCGCGGGCCCCGCGCACTTACCGCGCGTGCAAGCCGGAGAAGAGGCAGACTAGCAGCAGCAGCTTCGGGGCCATGGTGCCTGGAGCTTGGCGCGGTGTCCTCGGAGCGCGGCCTCTCCGCGCCCTCCCGCCGCCCAGGGACAGGTGTGGGCCGGCGGCTCAGCCCGCGCCCCCGACGGCCGCGGCCGTGCACGCGGCTGCCCCGCGCACCGCGGGTCGCCGGCCCCCCAGGGCGCAGAGCCGCCGCGCAGAGCCGCGCGCCGGGGTCTCGGCGGTGGCGCAGCGGGTCCTCTGGCCGCGCGCTCGGCTGTGGGCGCAGCCGGGCGGCAGATCCTCCAGCTCCGCCGCGGAGGCGGTCCCGGCGGGGAGGAGTTTCCCCAATTACACGGCTGACGGCGCTCCCGGCGAAGATGAAAGGTCTGAACCGACTGGGCGAGAGTTTGAGGCTGCCGAGGGGGTGGGGCACCTCGGGGATCCCTGTCTGAAGGAGGCCCCAGGGAAGGGCGCCTGGTGGTCGGGAGGGAGCCCCGTGTCCTCCCGGATGCGCTCCTACGGGCATTTCAACAGAACAGTCAGGTTCCTCGGCGCCCGCCGCCCTCCCGCCCTGCACGCCCCTCCCAGCTGCTCTTCATTTCGGCAGCCAGATAGCAAATGGGAAGACGCTTTGCACGCGTCCTGCTAAGTCTGCGGAACTCTGCCTTGCTGGGGAGTGTTTGGGGGGAAAGGACCCCAATATATGTCTTCTCTGGAAAGAGACCTTAACACATTCGATAAACAGTAATGGTAAAAAGGAATGTGTAAGGTAGACAGAAAGACCTTGCGGAGCGGGGGAATACTTTATGTTTAAACCATGAAATGCACTTCTTCTTTTTTTTTTATCCTCTGAAGACTAGAAATTGCATTTCTGATTTCATTTGTAATAACACTCAGAAAGCTAGTCTTTCATCATACATCCTTACAATATCAGCGCGGCTGAAAGTACATCCACCAAGATGGATGTATTTACAATCCCCCCAAAATAGTTCTTAGTAAATATTTTATATTTCAAACTACTATTCATAAAATTATGAAAGGGTGATATGACTTTCTTAATTACTGCCAAAGACTTTTGTTCATAAAATATATAGGTAATGAATGTGGCAGTGTCTGGGGTTTTCCCACTTGTTTCTAAATTCCCCACCATGATTGTGGTCATGAAGTGTGGCTGGAATTAAGTTGTCCATGCTGGCAATTTTGTTTTGTTTTGTTTGTTTGTTTGTTTTAGCAAGGGAACTCTCTTTTCCTTGGCATTGCCACCTCCTGTCTCCAGGAAGCCCTGAGCTGACACTGCTGGCCAGTCTCTGGGCTCTTTCTGATGTACTCCTCTGCCTGCCCTATCTTTCCCAGGTAAATGCACAAGCCCAACTCAGGTCTGGTTTTCTAGGAAGACTTGGGACTCTCCTGCATTTCTCTACCTTCAACACCTTAACTTCTCCTTCAAAAGACTGTGTCCACTTTATCACATTCTTCCCTAGTATCTAATTTTCTGTATCACATAACCGAGCCCTTTAAAATCTAATGATGTATTGTTCATTAGTTGCTTATAGAAATCTGTC
>PVKH010008589.1:0-19384 GCA_004027955.1 Chaetophractus vellerosus | reverse complement strand
CTCAGAGCAGAGCCAGGCTGTCAACTCTAAAACAGGGTGCACACTAGCATGGGGGGGGGGGGACGGGGAAGCAGGTGGATTTGGGCCCAAAAACCGTAGGCAGACAGATGGGGAGGGCCCCAGCCCCCCACTGGGGGTCACAATAAGAAGAGAAAGCAAAACCTGGAGGGAGGAAAGTCTGTAACGAGTTTAGTGGGCAGTGCAGATTACAGAAATGGGTTTGGGCACCAGTGAGCCAAGATTCACTTCCCAGCTGCAGTCCATCAACTGTGTGGCCTGCAGCAATTTGCGTTTTGGGGTTGATAATAATAGGATTTCCTTGAATGTTAAATGTAAGGTCCTGAAAACAATGGATGGCACATGCTCAATAAATGTTAGGTATTTTTACGTAGCAACACATAAGGTTGAACTTGAAATGAAAGGGTGCATATAAAGCACTGAGAATAGAACTCAGTAAACGTTCTTCTAGCAGAGGCGGTATAACTGCAGTGCTTAAAGGGCATGGTCTCCCGAGGCAAAGCACTTGGATTCAAAACCCAACTCTGCCACATATCAGCCTCAGATTCCTACCAGGGATCGCAGCACCTCCCTGTAGCGTTCTTAGGAGGGTGAAAGGTATTAACTCATGGAAAGGGTTTACAAAAGTCTGAGTACACAGTAAACAACAAATATTACCTATGATGATGATGGTTTGGAAGTTAGCAGTATGAGGGACCATTTATCAACCTTTTATTAATTCATTTTTTTAAACAATGGGATTTTATTGGCTCACTGTTGGGGCCAGGAGAATTCCAAAACTGGGGCATTGGTAAGGCAGTGCTTTCTTCCCAAAGCCTGGTGCTCTGGGGCCGGCTGCCAGTGATCCTTGGTTCTGGGCTCCTCTGTCACATGGCAATGCACATAGCGGCCTGTCTCTTCTCTTTGACTCTCAGCTTCTGGCTGCTTTCTCTGTGGCTTTCTCTCTTATCTCCCTGATTTCATTACATTTATAAAGGACTCCAGGAACAGGACTAAGAGCCATCCTGATTGGTTTGGGCCACATCTTAACTGAAGAAACCTTATTGGACCGCCCTACTTACAATGGGTCCATACTCACAAGAATGGATTAACTTTAAGAACATGTTTTTCCATTTTTTCTGAGTTACACAGCTCCAAACCACCACAGTAGGAGAAGAGGATCTGTGATTCTTCCCAGCTATGACACTTGGGCAGAAACACACACGGCAAAGTAATGGGGGTAGGAGAGGGGAGTGCTATAAATGTAGGCATAGATGCTCACCTTCACTCATGATTAAAGAAATGTGAATTCATGTATGAAAACATACTGTACACGGACTGGCAAGATCAGAGAGTTTTAGAACACACAGCCTTGGTGACAAAACAAGGAAAATGGGCACTTTTGAAGGTGTTGGTGTGAACTATTAGAGAAATATTCAGCAATATGATCTAACAAAATTTAAAAGGCATATATCCTTTGCTGCAACAATTCTACCAGCAATTTATTCCACAGATACAGTCTCACATGGGAGCAAGGATTTATACATAAGGATATTCACTACACTATTGTTTTTAATAGCAAAATGTGTGAGGTGATCTAACTGTCCATAATAGAAGCCTAACACACAAATCATGCTATGGTCAATAGAATTATCTGCATATGTCAGGAAGAGTGTGGCAGATCTATATGTGTTGATATGGAAGATATTTCAAAATATATAGAAGAGAAAAAAGCAGTACAGAACAGTATGCAGGCATCTTTCAATTTGTGTGAAAAACACACAAAAACTAGATAATTAATGGAAAGTTAAATATACTGTTAACAGAGGTTGACCACATTATCTCCAGAGCCAAACTGTCTGGATTGAAAAGACAGTTCTGCTCTTTAGCCTGTTTCCAGTCTATAAAATGAAGTACCACTTCACACCCACGAGGATGGAGAGGATGTGAAGAAATTGGAACCCTCCCACATTGCAGGTGGCAGGTAAAATGGCTCATCCTTTGTGGAAAACAGTTCGGCGGTTCCTGAAAAAGTTAAACACAGGATATGACCCAACACTGCCACGCCAAGGTGTAACCCAAGAGAACCGAGTCCTGGAACTGGAACAGATACTAATGTGCAAGCGTTCGCTGCAGCAGGATTCACAGCAGCCAAAAGGGATGAATGGATAAACGAACTGTGGACTATATGTGTACAGCGGAGCATTCCTCGGCCATGGGAAGCCGCGAAGCTCTGGCACAAACACACTCGGATGAACCCCGGCGACACGATGCCAAGTGAAACACCACCTACTGTCCGCCCCTTCGCCCACCCAGCCACGACAGGCGCCTCCAGAGACGACAGCAGGGGCTGGGGCGGGGGCCGGGGCGTAGCTGCTCAATGGTGGGTTTCATGTGGGGCAGATAAAAACTCTTCAGACGGGGTGTGGTTGCACAGCTTTTTGAATGTACTAAACGCCACCCAATTATACCCTTAAAAGCGGCAAACTTCACGTGAAAAACGGTTACTTCTACGTTATGTGAATTTATCTTCATTGCGTTCTTCCACCTCCCCGAGGAGAAGGGAACACAGCACGCGGGTACCAGCCGGGCCTTAGGAGCGTAGGCAGCACCCGGGCCTCGCGAGAAGCGGCCCTCGCCGTGCCGGGCCCCGGGATTTGCCGGACCTCGCGAGAACCGGCCCTCGCCGCTCCGCCCCTTCCGTCCGCGCCAGTCGGGTTTAAGGGTCGCGGGACGGGGCCGCGGGAGCGCGCAGCCGAGGGGCGGGCCGGAGTCCGCTCTTCGCGTTCCGACCGAGCTGGCGACGCCGTCATGAGGCCCAGCGCGGCGGTGGCACGCACAGGTGGCGGCGGGCAGCTGGCGGGGGTCGCGGAGGGAGCGGCGTCCCGGCGTTTCCTGGAGGCGCGGCCCTCGGCGGGGCTGCGCGGGCCGCAGTGAAGCGGGCGGCGCCGGGGGTGGGGAGCGGCCGCAGGGCCCGGGCGCCGCGGGTGCCGCCCGGATCCTGGCGCGGGAGCGGCGCGGCCGAGCGGTGGCCACGGCCCCTGCGGGGAGCGGGCGCCGCGTCCCGGCGCTCTGCGGTTCCGGCGGCGCGCTCGGCTGCGGGCCCTGCGGTGCAGCTGTGCGGGGGGCTGAGGAGCTGCTAGCCCGCGCCTGTTCTCAGGTCGCTCCACGTTTCCCTCCCTTTTTGTGTGTAAAATGGAATGAAACCGAAGTCCTCTCTGTAATTGAGAGAATACCACTATGGTATTCTTTACTCCTAGCTTTTCTCTTAATTTTTCTTCCATTTGCATCACTTTCCTTTTCTGTTCAGTCGTCAAAAACTACTTTGCAGGAGCGAGTGCGTAGGTGTGGTCCATGAATTTTATTGGTGCAGATTATCCAAAAGTGCTTTAAACATAGATGTGCCTCAAGTGATTTTCCTTGTTAGTTCCTAAATAATCTCGTTTAATAGCCTTATATTAATATGGGCGTCTTGTTTTTGCTTTCACAGAACTATAAGATTGATATTAAAGACGTTATTTTCGCCAGTCCTCAACAACGCACATACATTTTCTCTTCTTCTTGGACCTCTATCCTTACACTACAATGGTAAGCTACAACACAGGATTTAAAAATTCCTTTCTTAGCAGGGTTTTAGAATGTTCTTTTCATTCAACTCCATAAAATGTTTGTCTTATAGAAGCAGAAATAGCTTTCTTTGTAAATTGCCCACGTTATTCTAACTGGGAAATTACTTCGCAACCACACACAAAATCTTCTCTCACAAAATATAGGACTCATCTCTCAATTTATTATCATAATTATCACATCCAAGTCACACAGATAACCCATCTGTCCTTATCTTTTTGAAGTATTAAAAAATATTTAATTCTCTGTACTTTACCATAGTCCACATGGTATGGACAAGGAGGATGGATATGAAAAAATAGTTTTGGGGGTCACAGGTTTCTCCTTTTAAAATTCTTCTTAATTAAATTTTTATTTATTATTATTTTTTTGAATTTAAAAACTGGGCTCTTTACTGCACGTTACATACATGTTAAGCAGCTTTGGGGCCTGCCTTTTTCCGGTGGCACTTTTCTGTTCTTTGACTTTTTTACCACACATACTTAGGGCTGGGCATTAACTTTTGCCATTAAAAAATTAAAGACTAAGGGAAAAATACTATTTTCTAATGTTTAAAAAGGAAAAAGCATTTGACAGTGAGAATAAGTGAACATTGACCACAATATTGAGTAGCCATTCATTCAGTTAAACCCCTATTCTGAGACACAAATCTCAGAAAACATGCATTGTCCTTCTCTTGATATCTTGCGTATTCCCCCCACCCCTTCTGACCTTATATATTGCATACACATAACTTTATCACTTCCTGCTAAGTATTTGGAGGAGGTGGTGAATGAATGAATGATGTTTATGTTTACTTATGCAGGTATATCTCACTAGACTTGCAAGTTTTGATTTGAGAAGACAAAATAGTCACTTCAGAAAATTGTCCTAGATTGCTGAGTTTATTATCCTTTTTTATATATAAGCTTATTTTAAGGCTTTTATGGCTAAAATAACTAAGAAAACCTTATGTATTTTACAAGAATTATGTTTTCATGCTGGATATGGACTATGCTCAAAGATCTTATTTTGAATCTTGGAAATCAGTTTTCATAATTAATTTGTTCTTTATAAGATTAAATAGAGCAAATTGATGTAAATTTATTTTAGTTGAAACTTTTAAAATTACAAATTTTGACTTTTTTTGCCTACTACATTTAGATGTTTGGGTTATCTTTGATTAAAAAATAAAAAGGTCAGCTATTTTTGTAATAATACAGTTCTTAGAACAAAGGAGGACACTTAAACCTTTCCATGCATCTCTAAAGAATGGGATTTTTTGTTCTTCCCCCTACCCTCTTTGGGTTTTGAGCATACAGTGGGGTGGAGGGGAGAGATAAAGGAAAATATGTTAGATCCATTTTAGAAAGTAAGACACATTGTAAATAATTAGAAATATTAAATGTGTATTTAAATATTTGTTGTGAAAATAACTAATACTACCAAATACACTATTTATTTTTCACAGCAACAAGCTTTAGAGCTAGCTCTGGATCGTGCAGAGGTGAGGCACCACTAAGTTACATATTGAAAGAGTTGTCTTTAGTTGGCAGAGACTCAGTTTTAAGAAATTTTTAATGTTATTTTCAGAGGAGTACATTAATCTTATTTCAGAACAAGTATGCAGATAATTTTGCTGTAAATATATAACATTTACCAGATGATTTTTGAATCATATTGTTACTTGAATGCTCAGATCTTAATCCTGTGGAATAAAAATTATTTGAACAAGGACATAGAATTTCTAAAATATTTTCCTGTTTTGATAAGTTTTCTAAATATTCGGTAAAACAGGGAAAAGCTAAAAAATAGAGTATTCTTGCATTTAGATATTATAATGCAGTGTGCAGATTCTGAATAGCTATGAAGATCTTGAGAATATTTTTGACTTGTGAAATCACAGTCGTGAAGCTGTATAATTTTTCTCACATAAGAGCAATGAACTATTGACTATTGTGCTATGTTTTAGTGCAGTTTAAATTTCACTTATTTGTAAAATGTATCTAGAAGTTAAATAGATTTCCTGTAAGGTATAATTTAACATGAGTCAGATTTAAATGACTGAATAGCCTTTTTAGCCTTGTAGATGTTTTAGATATTCTTAATATATTTTACTCACTAAGTAGAAGGCAAGTGGTTTTCATAAACTTTTCTTTTTTAGTATGTAATTGAAAGTGCCCGGCAGAGACCTCCCAAAAGGAAATACTTATCTAGTGGAAGGTATGGATACTTGATTAATTGATGACATCTTAGATTCTTTGAAATATGGTAATGATAGCCGCCATTTATTGCATTTCTATTAGGTGCTGAGCTAGAAATGTAAAATTATAGATTCTTTGCATATATTACTAATTTCTAAGTGGATGTCACCTACCCTATCCAACTTTACCCCACCACCAATTTCCAGGAAACTGGAAAAAGTTAAGGGAAAATTTAGGAGAAGTTTAAAATAACAGTTATTTAATGATTAATATATTAACATCATTTTGTATATTGTCTTTGTTTTATTAATTTTTTTTTAGAAAATCTGTATTTCAAAAACTTTATGACTTATATATTGAAGAATGTGAAAAAGAGCCTGAAGTTAAGGTAAATATTAATTTGTTATGGTTATTACAATATTTGAAATAAAGAGGAAAAGAGAAATTTGGATGATTTACTTTTTTTTTTTTTTAAAGATTTATTACATATCCCCCCCTTTCTGCTTATTCTTGGTGTGCTCATTTTTGCGTTCTTCTGTGTCTGCTTGTCTCCCCCTGCTGTGGCGACCCACCTAGTCAGCTCACCGCGTGGTAGCCTGCCTGCCTGCCTGCCCGCGGCGGCTTGCCTTCTCAAGGTGGTCTGCTCACTCGAGGAGGCCCCAGGAACCGAACCCGGGGCCTCCTATGTGGTAAACCAGCGCCCTACCAATTGGGCTACAGCCGGCCCCTGGATGATTTACTTTTGAAGCAGTTAGTGATCTGTATTTTTGTGAGTACCCTACTATCTTTTCCAGCCAGACTTCAGTAGATCAGGTAGGTTATGTAGCTGACCCAGAGTCCCAGCCAGTCTGGCTCCAGGCAAGAATCGCTCCTTAGGTAGGAGAAGGGGAGCAGTATTGGCTGAGGAACAGAGTGTCTCATTGGGAGTTCGTAAGTAAAGCCACAGTACATACTATCCTTGGCTGCTGCTTCCCCATGAGAAGTGATTTGTAGAGTTAGGGCGGGAGAAAAGTAACCCGTTTCTTCATGGTGATTTGCCCTGGAACATTAAAGCTATTACAGGTCATGCAGGAAAGTCACGTATGATAACAGAAGTTCATGGCCAGGTTAACTCAATTCATTTTTATGTAGCATAAAGATATGGACAGTGGAAATGTAACAAAAATTGATTTCTTGATATCTTGTGGACCCTTGGGTTGGAAAGGACTTAATGGACTCTGAGCTTCTTTTCTCTTTGTTTAATTCAAAAATGAATGTCATTTTACCATTTGGATGAAAAACTAATGGAATTCTTGTTGCATCTGGCCTCCAAAATTACTTTATTAGGAAAAAACCTACAGATAAATCTTGTGGTATGTTTTTCTCAAGTTTTATCAGCTTTATTGAGGTAAATAATTATATACTGTGAACTGCATATGTTTATGTGTATAATTTGTAAGTTTTGACATATGTATATATCTGTGAAAACATCACCACAATTAATATACTGAGCATATCCATCATCGCAGAACTAAGAGAGATTCATAAAGATTCTAAAGTGGGGCTTTAAGACACTGTCCACCAATCTATTCTAACCCACTGCAGGTGTTTTAAAATGAAGATTTATTGGAACCCAGCCACACCTGTTCACTTACACATAGTGGCTGCTTTCACAGTTCAGTGGCTGTGTGTGTATATCAGTGTATGTTTAATATACATGTAAATGTAAATATGTCTGATAAAGCAGAATTTTTTTTGAGATCCCACAAAACTAAATGTTCTTTTGATTTAAATATCTTTCATCATAAAAGGAATTGTTTATAAATAAGTTTGATTTTATATTATATGCATTTCTAAAGTCATAGGTTTTGTTGACTATGTAAAAATTGTCTGTTTACTTCTTAACCAGTTAGATATTTTTAATTCATTGGAGCCATTGAACTTGTTTGGATCTCATTTATGCCATAAAATATTGAAGAAATGTGCGCTTGTTTAAAGTAGAACCAAAAGAATGCCCTACATTCTTTGTTTATATAAAACTTAATGTAAATAAAATTAAATATTCATGTTTTATAAGTTTACATTTAGTGATACTACATGTTTTTATTTTATATTTATATTTTCAGTTTCCTGTTTTATATTTAAGTGTTTTTATTTTGTAGACCATCAGATTTGCTTTATGATATGAATTATTTGCTTAAAACTTAGTAATAGATTAAAATTAATTTTTACACAGGTTTACATAGCTGTCCTATACATGGTGGCAGTAACATTGCAAGTATTACACACATATATGTGGAAGGGAGCACTCAGAGGGAAAAAAAAATGCTTTCAGGCCTGATTTTGTTAAAGCATAGCATTTTTTGTTATGATTATACTAGATTATTTTCATGAACTTTTCCTCTTTATAAAGCAGAAATTAAGAAGAAATGTGAACTTGTTAGAAAAGCTGGTTATGCAAGAGACATTGTCTTGTTTGGTGGTCAACCTGTACCCAGGAAATGAGGGATATTCTCTGATGCTCAGGGGAAAAAATGGATCAGGTAAGATCTTCCAGTGAATAGCTGCCACAGAAATTCATTTCTCTGCAGACAGGCTGTGCTATTTTTAAAAAGGAATTTATTACCTTGCTAAGTAGATGGTCCTTCAGAATAGTGTTAACTTTGTGATGAAAACAGAATTTTGATTCCAGTTTGTGCTCCTTAGGGTATGCTCTGTTTGAATATTAAAAATTATCTTGAATAT
Source organism: Chaetophractus vellerosus (assembly GCA_004027955.1). Taxonomy (NCBI): domain Eukaryota; kingdom Metazoa; phylum Chordata; class Mammalia; order Cingulata; family Chlamyphoridae; genus Chaetophractus; species Chaetophractus vellerosus. Next base: position 10,853 of record PVKH010008589.1, on the reverse strand, counting down.
TATCCTTTTTAAAATATGCATTTGGAAAGTAATCTAATTGAGATAGGTCTTTGAAGTCAATTTATAAAAGACACAGTTTAAATGATTGCCAAAATTGCCTGTAGTGTTAGTGTGATTTATATTACACTTGTCTTTTAAGGTAGCACAAGATGCTCTATGGTATGTTTTCCTTATGTGCTTTCCATATATTTTCATATCTTCAAAATTGAACAGTCAGTGCCTTTAGGGTAATTTTTACATATTAAAATACTCTATTAATGTGAATATGAAATAGAGTTTTATAATAGAAATAACCTTAGATTTCTCTAAGGGGACATCTGAAAGTTTGATATGGTGTTGCTAATGTTACGGATTTTAGAAGGTACTCACCTAGTTAAGAATTTTTTATGTGTTCATAATTAATTATAAAATGTAACACCAAGAGAAATTTTGATCATTTTTCAGATGAAGTACCAAATTTTCACTCTTTATTTCCAGAGCAGATTAAACAGTCTTCAAGGAACTTTCATTTATCCCATTGTGAGAATTATAGCATAGTTTTATTATTATACTGGCTTTATTTTTCACATCTAAATTGAGCTTTGACCACAAGCCAGATGTTTTTCTATAATGTGTTAGGCTTTTTTCCTCCCTTCTGGGCTAAAATTTTATAGTTTGTTGAGTCTTAGCAGTATGTGAAGGCATCCTTAAGACTCAAATGAAGGATTTCAGGAGAGCCTTTTGGTTTTATTCACTTTTATTTCAATTTTTATGAAAAGTCATTTCAGTTATGCACCTGGGCTTTTCCGTGAGCTTGGTCGTTTTCAGAAACTTTACTTTTATGTTTTTTAAATAAAGATTCTGAGACCATTCGACTGCCTTATGAGGAAGGGGAGTTGCTTGAATACTTGGATGCAGAAGAATTACCTCCTATTTTGGTTGATCTCCTGGAAAAATCTCAGGTGCAAAATAATTTTTCTCTTTAAAATATCTTTACATTTGTCAACTATATAGAGTTTTGTGATAACTGATATTTAGTCTTTACCAGTGTTCTCAACAGTTCTTAGCCATGAAATGAAACATACATAACAACATCGACATTGATTTGTTGTAGGTTACGGAGCTTTTAGATTGTACTAAAACATAGATTGAGTTAGCTTATCAATTGGAAGTTCTCCTGTGGCTCCAACCAAGAAATTATGAAATTGCTTTGAATGTACATGAAGATATAAGCCCTTCCTTTGGGCCCCAGAATCTGGCCTCAGTGCTTGTGCTTCTCTTCATGCCCAGCCTCGGTGATGACTCTCTTGCCCTGCTCTCCCCTTTCTTCTGAGGAGGGCGTGAGGAACTCCTGTTTCCTGCTAGCACCAGCCCACCATCACCCTCTCATCTCTGTCTGCACTTTCTGCTCATCTTCCTGTTAAAATGGAATCAAGTGTGTGCTACGGCATCCCCTCCTCTTATATTCTGGATCCTCCTCAGGGACTTGGGGATGGTAACCTCCCTCTCTCCTATCATTCCTTCTCACTAGATACAGAATACAAATATATTGTTCAAAAAAACAACAAAGCCTTCCCTTAACCCTGAATTCCTCTGCAGCTCCAGCTCTTTAATTCCGCTTCTCTTGGTGGCAGCACTTTTCAGAGCTGTCCACAGGCATCCTCTCTCCTTCCTCACAGCCCATTCTTCTCTGCGTCTGCTTTACTCTCCATGATGACCTCACTATTCTACAGGTGCTGCTCATACCAAGGTCATCCGTGCTCACCAGGGCACCAAAGGTCACTGGTCTAATCTGAATTGGTCTCCCAGCAATTAAGGTTTGCCTTGTCCCTCTCTCTTCCTTCTTCTTCTTGTTTTTCATCTCCACCCATAAATGTGTGCATGCATCAGGGTTCAGTCCCAGGCCCTCTTTTCTTCTGTAGCAGCACTGTCTATGGGTCATCTCAACCTGTTTCGTGGGTTTAAAAATGGCATTTTATCCCTTGCTTATATCTCTTACCAGTGTGTGTTTCTTGGTTATATGATGGGTTCCCAAACTCAATGTGACAAAAGCAGAACTTCTTATTTTACCTCCCAAACCATATCCCTCAACAGTCTCTCCAGTCTAAAGAATGAGACTACTCAGGTATTAGAGTTTAAAACCTATTAGTCATTTTTAATTCATTTCTTTCTCTCACCTTCTGTACTCATTCCATCAGCAAATGTCAGCTCTGCCTTCAAAATAGATGGTCTGCTGCTATGGTTACTTTGCTCAACTCCCTGCTCTTATCCTAGAACCCCATAAGTAAGTTCTGCACCAACAGCTATGTTAAGCTTAAAAAACAAAACCAGGAAAGCAAAAAAGTTAAGTTCCCTGCTTATTCTCTAGTGTTCTCTCTTGCATCTTCTCATTCTCTCCCTCCCTCCACTCCTTTCCATACTAAAACACACCAGGCTGATTCCTGCCAGAAGGCATGTCACCTGCTCTTCCTTCTGCCTGGAATGGTGTGTCCCAGATGGCTGGCCCTGTCTTGTGATTCAGGTCTCAGCTGGAACGTTACCTGCTCAGAGAAATTTCTATCTCAAGTGCCCATTCTGAATTAGCCCTTCTTTATTTCTGTTCACCAACATCTAGAATTGTCTTGTTTGCGTGTTCATTGCCTGTCTTCCCACATTTGAGCAAGTATGTTCTCACTGCTGTACCCTTGAAGCTCTGTGGGTCGAGCCTGGCAAGTAGCATGCATTGTAGTTGTTAAATAAATATTTGTTTAAAAGGAGCATAAGAATGAATAATAACATGGATGCCACAGTCTCCACCAGAAATCCTGATGAGTGGAAAAAAAAAAAACACGTATTATGAGAGAACATGTCAAGCGATGATTGGTAAAACTTGCATGGCATGCATTCTTACCTTTGGACTTGGAAAAAAGGATTAGAAAAAAAATTTTTTTAGCCAAAGGTTATTTGAACTTATAATTAGCTTTCTTCCTCTTAATAATTGAAACTAAGTCTTTATTTTTGGAAATTTTAGCTGTGGAACTATAGAAGTTCTATCTAGAAGCCAAAACTCTGGCAAGGGTGATTGACAAAGTATAGAAATGACACACTTTGTAACAAGGACAAAAGTTGGCTAAGTGTGACAGTGGGCCAGTTAGCTATAGAAGAAACAGCAGCGTTTGTGAGATGTGGACATTAATAGCATGTAACCTTTGTTGATGCCAAAGGCAGTCTAGAACTAAAAATCCATTCAACAACTTTAAATTGCTGCTTAAGTCACAGGATAGACATAAAACAAGTCTTCTTAGAAGGTTTATGTAGTGTAAATCTTACTTAAGAATGTATGAGTGGCTAGAAATATTGCATGAGTATAAAGAAGCCAAATCATTTTTTATGAACCTGTTTATTTAGGATTTTGAAAAATGGTATTTACTTTAATGTTTTCACTTAAAACAGGTTAATATTTTTCATTGCGGGTGTGTCATAGCAGAAATACGTGACTACAGGCAGTCTAGTAATATGAAATCTCCTGGTTACCAAAGTAGGCATATTCTTTTACGTCCCACAATGCAGGTAAGAAAATTTAATTATGAAGTGTAATTTTAGATGTTTGTTAGTATTTTCAAAATTAGATATATTCTTACATTTGTGAGCCTATACATTAGTGTTTTTAAATTTTTATTTATCCTAGACTTTAATCTGTGATGTACATTCAATTACAAGCGATAACCATAAATGGACCCAGGTAAGTTGTTTTTGTTTTTTAATCCCAAACAAACAAAATATAGAATGATACAATATTTGAAGCAGAAGATACTTCTCATATTTTTATTCATCACTAAAGTTTGGCATCTTCTGTGAAAAAATGATCTGGGATTCTTTTATGAGCCTTAGAAGTCAAGGGTCTCTTCAAACATGCAAGAATCCCTCAAGGAACTACAGCATTTCAATCTCAGTTTCTTTAGGACCATAGTAACAGGGTCAAGCTGATGTGATATGTCCAATGTGAAACTTTGGTTTTTATCCCCTTCCAAATACAAGAAATTCTTTGTTTATACCATATGCTAAATAAATATTGATATTCCTATCATCCAGGATCTACAGCAGTCCTAGCCTCTCTTTTTGCCGTTAATGCTGGTTGCTTTGGCTTTAGGGAACTTCTTCTACCTCTGAGAACAACCAGTTAACCCTCCAGTTCTGGGTCAGCAATATACATAATGTGCCCAATCACAAGATAGTTGACTTATTTCCCTGCTACAAGAGAGTAATAGTTACTTAAACCAAAGAGGACATCAATACTGAAGTGTTCTCTCTGAATTCAGTGCGATTCAGTTCACCAGTACTGTCAAGTGTTCTATTTTAGTTTGGCTGTAGTCTTTCATCTACAAGAAGATGAAGAGCTATGGAAAGACTATTCAAAATAAGAAAAAGGCATTGGCCACCATTGGAGGTTTCTAGGGCACCAATTCCTTACTCTGAAAATTGATAAATAAAGGAAGAGTGTATTAGCATTTATTCTGCCTTTCTTGTTAGGTAACCAAATAGTAACTAAGGGAAATTACAAATTCCTGAGTTTTCATTAGAAGTTTCTTTATGCTGTCAAGTTTTCTAAAGTTTGCATACTAAAGTTGGAACTTGATATAACTGTATTTTACTCTTGTCCATAGGAAGTTCCAGCGAATATTTCTAGATTAAGTTATATGTATAATTTCATATTTGAAAACCTGAAATCTGATATTGATGTGCTCTTACACAATGCAGGAGGACAAACTTTTGCTTGAAAGCCAGCTGATCTTAGCTACAGCTGAACCACTGTGTCTGGATCCTTCTGTGGCAGTAACCTGCACTGCAAACAGGCTGCTCTACAACAAGCAGAAGATGAACACTCGTCCGATGAAGCGGTAATTGCCTTTGTGGAGGGGTGACCCAAAAAATGTTCCTGTGACAAGTAGCTTTAGTACCTTTTCCATCCAAAGTATAAGTGCTCTGATTTTTTTGTGGGGGGCGGTAGGGCAAAGGAAGGAATAGGATTTTCAATGACTTTATATTTTCTTGTTGTTAGTATTGTAATTTTTTAATGATCTCTGCTTTATAAAATTGAAATGAGGCCTTCTCTGTAATCTTTTAAAGAACAAACTCCCTTTAAGTTTGTAGTCTGTTCACCAAAACAGAGAGGCCGAAAAGAGACCAAGTATAAACAGAAATAATAATTTCATTGCTTGCTAATATCTGGTAATCAGTTTAATTTTTGGAAATCTTTTAAGGAAACAATTCATAATCACAGTTTTAGAAGTAAGTGTATAACTAAATAGTTGGATTTTTATAAAACGGTAATTATGCCTTAAAGTGCTTTAGGTATCTTTAATAAAATAAAACTCTGAATATTAATATAATACAATTATAGTTGTAGTTGGCTCATTATATGTGTCATGCACTTCAGATCTTCAGGTTTGAAGGGGTTCAAAAAATATCCATTTTTCTAAATTTCCATAGTTTGCTGTATAAACTAATATGTAGGTTTCACCGGCAGTCCTGGAAAGTCTGCATATATCTCTCTCCATATCTGTTTAAAACCAAACAATTGATGGATGATGGGCTATGGTTAACAGTACAAATATGAGAATGTTCTCTCAGGAATCATAACAAATATACAATACTAATACATAAAAGAGAGATGGATTTTTCTCTTAACTGGAGCTAGATGAATTTCTTAGGTGTGCCCCTTTCCCATCAGAGCAGAATTTAGAGGTGTTTTTTTTTTTTGTTTTTTGTTTTTTCAATCTGCCTGTTAGAGATTTTCCACATTTTGGTTTTTTTTTTTTGTTTTTTTTGTTACATATCCCTCCCCTTTCTGCTTGCTCTTGCTGTGTGTTCATTTTTTGTGTTCTTCTATGTGTGCTTTGTTTTTCCCGCGCTGCGGCGACGCACCGAGTCAGCTCACTGAGCAGGCGTCTTTGCCCTGCGCACGGCGGCTTTGCCTTCTCAGGCGGTCTGCCCACTCAGAGAGTTCCCTGGGAACCGAACCCGAGGCCTCCCATGTGGTGTACCGGCGCTCTATCCACTGGGCTACAGCCGGCCCTCTGATTTTCCACATTTTCTATAATGAGCATGTAATTTTCGGTAAAAATAAAACACAGCAAATATCACACACACAAAAAAACAACCAAGTCCATTCTTGTCTCAGCACCTTTCTAAATTCTCTGTGCTTCACAATTCCATACCTGAATTTCCCAAGGTTGCTTCCTTACCATCTTGAGTCTCAGCTCACAGCATTTCTTCAGCTCTACCCTTCTCTATCACCACAGTACCCTGGTCTTTTCCCATAATGCTTATTTCTATCTGGAATTAGCTTACCTGTTTATACGCAGATATCTGTCTCCCCCTTGCAATATTAGCTTCACAGTGGCAGGAATTCTGTGTCTGGTTCGATTTTATTTTGCTAGTGCCAAGGTCATTGCTTGGCATGTTGTGTTTTATAAATACTTTTGGTTTAAGTAAACATTTAATGCTTACTCGTTCAAACTCACATATGTTGAGAGTTTCTTTTAAGAGTTTTGTTTAGTTCAGATCTCTTTTTCTATTTTAGGTGTTTCAAGAGATATTCCAGGTCTTCTCTGAATCGACAGCAGGATCTATCTCACTGTCCTCCTCCTCCTCAGCTGAGATTACTTGATTTCTTACAAAAAAGAAAAGAAAGAAAAGCAGGTCAGCATTATGACCTCAAAATTTCTAAAGCAGGAAATGTAAGTATATTATAGTTTTAAATGAAAGTGGGTTTTTTTTTGCCAAAGCCTTGCCTTGTTGTGAATTTTCAGTGTATTTATGCTGTTTTTAATGTTTTCAGTGTGTAGATATGTGGAAACGGAGTCCTTGTAATTTGGCTGTACCTTCTGAAGTGGATGTAAGTCAATTCATGAATTGCTTTATTTTTATTATTATTATTATTATTATTATTGTTATTGTTAGGCTCCTAAGTTTAGTTAACTAGCTTACACTTTGGGAGTTAAAATAATCTATAAAAAGGAACCAAGGGGAGCAGATGTAGCTCCAAGCAAGGTCCTGGGTTCGATGCCTGGTACCTCCTAAAAACAAAAACGAAAAAACGCCAACTCTCCTTGGGGAGTGGATGTAGCTCAATGGTTGAGCGCCTGCTTCCCATATTTGAGGTCCTGGATTCAATCCCTGGTACCTCCTAAAAAAAAAAAATAACCAAAATAATATTGTTTTTTAAATCAACTGCTCATTTTTAGAAGCTGTGTAAAAAACCTAACCCCTTAATGTGCGATGGTGTTTAGAGCAGGAACAATAAGCAAAAAAATTGTAATATCTAGAGAAATATGTGTATTATACAATGTATTTTAAATGTGTCTTATTTTTCTTTTCATAATATTTCACCATAGTTTTTTAATGCTTCTTTCATCACATGGTTATATTTAAAAACTATAGTAATATTTGGGCAGTGGCCAAGATTAGAAACCATAGAATTCTGGGAGGAACTCTGCTGCTTGATAATACACATGAGCTGTAAGTGATGGAAGACAAAAAAAGTAAAAAAGTAAAAGCGTAAAAAATACAAAGAAAATGATGGAAGACAGGAGAGGAATGTTTTGATGAAAGATCCCATATTTTTCTTATTTTACTGTTTCTTTCTCCTGTATTCCTTATTCACTCATCTCTTTATTTGGTTAGTTACTCTTATAGCCGTTTGCTCCTTCTTTTGCATCCTTCTCAGGCTAGCACATGTACTATTGTTCTCTTCATTATCTGTGATTTAAAAAATCATGAAAAGCACAAAGCCAGAACTACCAGAGGTGAATTGTCACATATCTTTTGGATGGCTTTTGTGCTGCTCAAGGAATAAGGCCTGTGAATAGATGCTGATGTAAATTTGAAAGAATGGAATTTAATTTGGGAATACAGGTTGGATATCCAAAGCATTGCTTACCAAACTTTAATTTGCATACAAATCACCACCCCTCAAAGCTGGCATCACCTGGGAATTTGCCAGAATCGCAGCAACTCAGGCCCCAACCAGACAGGCTAACTTGAAATCATTGTCACACGCTCTCCAGTTTTGTCCCTGCTGTTGTTCCGTGACGGCTCTTGTTCCATTAAAAGCCAAAGGGGGAAAATCCTGGTCCTTAACTTGCCTTAACATGCCAATTTTCCTCAAGGAAAGACTCAAGGGCAAATGTGACAACTTATGAAAGAGACACAAGCAGTATCCAGGAAAGTGTCAGCATTTATTACATGGCATTAATGGGAAAAGGGATTCTAATTTTGTTTTATTTTTAAAGCCTGTTATTTTAACTGAATACATTAGGAAAGTTTTAAACTACTGAAGTGTAAGTAGTTGGGTGGCACTACAAAGGTATGTTGTGTTTTGAACTTAGATTCTTCCCTTTGGTCAGAATACTGACTCCATTATATCTGTTGTCTGTGGATTTGATTGTTCAGGTGGAGAAATATGCTAAAGTGGAAAAGTCTATCAAATCTGATGACTCACAACCAACAGTGTGGCCAGCCCATGTAAGCAGTCATTGACAGTCTCCAGTCTCCATTTTTGTCATGCTTAATTTATTGACCATAAAGTACAGTTGCTTTAGTTTGGGACTGTTTGTTGGTTTTGTTTTCTTTTCTTTTCTTTAAAGGCCTTTCTGGGGTTTAATGAATTCCAAAAAAGAACAACTATTTTCATGGTTTTTTAAATATAAATGATTTCCATTTTAAAAACTAATTTTAGTGCAGAACTGCATTTTTATTTGTTTTGATTGCATGTTGGTACCTCTGATTTGTTTTCTATTTCAAATTAGTAAATTCTTCTAATGATCTTTCTCTTTTAACAAAAATGATCTGTATAAGTTTCTCTAATTTAAGTAATAAGTTCTTCAGGGAGAACTATACACAATATATTAAGTTAGGTGAACCCTAGGAGTGAATTAACAGATGTTTAGTATGTGCAGTAGCAACAACGAAAACAACAAATGTCATGACAAATAACAAGCAAAACTGCTTTAGAATGTGTTATCCTCCTTACAGTATTTAATATTTTCATTTTGTGTATCCAATATATTCAGTTCTTCATATTTCTCTCAAGTCAAGCTTGGTTCACCAAATAGCCCACTGGAATTCCCATTCCCAGAGCAGTCCTGTGGCTCCGTAGCCTAAGTGCCAGTGCTGTGCATGTTTCTATGACCTTCCTGTCATCAGCATGTCATTTATTTCCTGGTCTTTGTTAATTCTGATCATTTACTTACTTGAGAACGTATTTAGTTTGGATATTCTTTTTCAGGATGTGAAAGATGATTATGTGTTTGAAAGTGAAGCTGGTAATCAGTCTCAGAAAACAAAGCTGACCATTATGCAGTCACTTGGTGACCCCCTGTACTATGGAAAAATACAGCCATGCCGAGAAGAGGAGGAAAGTGACAGCCAGGTGTCTGCATCCCAGTGAGTTCTGTTCAGTGTGTGTAATAGACAAAAGCAGGCTTCCAGTCTTTATTCTTAATTACTGATGGCCTACTGATTAATAAGTTAAGATTTCCCTTTATGGATTCATCTGTTTACTAAATAGTCCAATTAAATGTGGCAGTGGACCTGAGTAAACTTAAATCATAGATAACATGTCCAGGAATTAAAATAATTCTAGTAGTTTTTTCTTTTAATCTTTAATAAGATTATTTTTATACTTGCTTTGAAGTATGTGCCTGTGATATTCTTCTTAGTGTATTTATGTGTTGCATGGAGTGTTTCAGGGCAATGGTTTGTTTAAATGGGAAGCAAGTTCACTAAATGTAAAGGCCACAAAAGATGCTTGGTATGTCAGCATTGCATGTAAAGACAGACTCAGCGCTTCATGTGGTGACTGCCTCTAGAAATATATGTAACTGAGCTAGTCTTCCAAAACTTAGGAACTATTTGAACTTAGTACAGATTTCTGGTTTTAAGTTGATACTATTTTGAAAGGAAGAAAAAAACAAAGAGCTCGGCATAAAAAGGTACAGACCAGGTTTATATTATTTGTTTAAAATAAAGCCTTTATTTTTAAAAATGAATGTGAACTGTAGAAGCAAGGCGGTTTTTGAAGAGTAGCCTCACCAATACCTAGCTAAAAGTTGATGGGAGGGACTAGATTTGTTTGACAAGAAAATTTAATCACTACAGAAATGCTGTATGACTTATTACCTTCCAGACTTCTATATTCATAAATTACTTGATTTAATAACTGTGAAGTTGAAGTTTGGGCTTTGAATTAACCAAATTTTTTTTTCACGTTTTACATTTCAGCTTCTCCACAGATGATCATTCAAATTGGTAATTAAACAGACTCACTATTTTAATCTAATAAATCATATAAATGTCAAACTTTTTTAATATGCTTTTTAATTTTAAGTACTTAGATTATATAAATGTTACATAAAAAATATAGGAGATTCCCAATATGCCCCGCTCCCTAGCCCTCCCACATTTTCCCACATTAACAACATCCTTCATTAGTGTGGTACATTTGTTATAATTGATGAACACATTTTGGAGCTTTGCCACTAAGCGTGGATTATAGTTTATATTGTAGTTTACACTCTCTCCCGTTCATTCTTATAAGTTATTACAAGATATATAATATCCTGTATCTGTCATTGCAGTGTCATTCAGGACAGTTCCCAAGTCCCGAAAATGCCCCGAAATTACAGCTGTTTTTTCCCCTCTCCCTCCCCTTAGAATCACCAGTGGCCACTGCATCCATATCAGTGGAATAACAAATAAGTCTATAGTAGAATAACAGTAAGTCTACTCTAGTCCATTCATTCCCCAATTCTGAGGATTCTGGGATGGTGATGCCCACTCCACCTCTAATTTAGAGAGGGGCTTAGATCCCATGGGGCAGATGGAGGGGACTA
>PVKH010008588.1:0-10669 GCA_004027955.1 Chaetophractus vellerosus | reverse complement strand
AAGAAAAAGAAAATTAAATAACAGCATCAATTCTATGGAGTTCATTTACAAATAAAACATAATATTAAGCAATATAACAAGTTATTTTTGGAGATTTTTTGCAACTCCAAAAAGTATTCTGATTTTCTGTAGAAGTGAAAAGATGTTAATATAACACAAATATTCTGAGGGAATACAATTTACAAACCATAATACTGTCAAATTTTCAATTTTTTTCCAGATCTGGGCTTTTGGATGAAAACAACAGAAACCAACTGGGTCTAAAGTAAACAGAAAATGAAAGGACCAAATGATTATAAAGTTGCTTACAGATTTCATCACAAATTGGGGAATATAAAAAATGTAGTGAGAACACATCAACCCTGTGCTCTAAGAATTTCACATCATCCTTCCTGGTTCTTTGTGTGAACATCCCAAAGCCAACACCATGGATCAGCCCTGCTGAAATGAGTCTTGCAAACAGAGCTTTTAGTCAGGGTTCAGGGCCAGAGAAACATCAGGCAAATGGCATGCTAGAAAATCCTCAGGCTTCTTTTATATTGTGCTCAGATTACAGATTATTTACAAACTCAGAGTTTTCCTAGCAGATGAGTCTCCTATTAAAGGAAAGGCAAGATATGGGATGTGACATAAATGCTACAAACAACACAAGTCTCTCCAGCTACCAGTGAAAGACTGTGTTTTTACTTGATGTTTTTCCTATGACTGAGTTTCCCAGCATCTCTGAATGAGTCCTCTGCCATTTCCTCACAACATTATGACATCAATTTAATCATACCTTTTCAGGGTAGCCTTCCATGAACATGCATGTACCCAATTTTTTATTCCTCCCTTTTCCATGCTTTTGATCATGTGCCTTTACAGCTTCTCCTGAAAAGAGCTGCAGTCCATTTGCCATCCTCTTGAATGGGAGCTGGTCCTGTGAATTCCATCAATCACTAAAATGCAGCCAAAGGCCATCTCTCTGATTCTAGGTTTTCAAGGAACAAAGAAAATCTGCAAAATGATGTCACTATCCCATAACCTCAGGCTACTAATCCATAGTGTTTTGGATCATAGAAGATTTGCAGATTTGAAGATAGTATTTTTCCTCTAAGGTGATCCTCATATTCAGATATGAAATTCACTATATTAAAATGGGATTTGAAATAAAGCTGCAAACATGTGTAAAGGTAATTACACCTAAAAAAACAGAAGAAAAATGAATTTTCCCTCATTCAAGAAGGTAAGGAAACTTTTCCTCTCCTGCCTTTACTTATATCTCATACCTTAGAAAAATTTTTATTTTACATTATTTCTCTGTCCTTTTCTGAGGTAGATAACTTTTTGAAAAGTCTAAAAAGGACTCCTGCCAGCTTTAGAACTCAGGAATGTGTTGTTCAAGCAGCTGGGAACCAAATCTTGGAAATGAAATTATCAGGAAGACAGTGCTTTTCTCTCTCAGTTTCTACCATAACCTAGATGGACACCTGGGTCCAAATTGCCAACCTAGCTCCTGTCTTAAAGATATGAGAATATAATGTATCCTTTGGATAAAGGCAATTCCTAAGAGAGAGGCTCACCCCCACTACCGGGTGAGTATTGGATGAAATAAGTGTGATGAATAGTGATATCAAGACCTCTTACTGGAGGTCCAGTTATCATTTATCAAGAGAATATGTCTGTAATGGGCTGTATCTACCTGGCTGTATAAACAGGTAACATTTTAGTCTCTCTTTGCAAACTCTTTAGAGGATTGTCTGGATATGCATTATGTAAGGTTTTAATTCAATAATCAAGCTGTTTCCTTTCTCTTTTACCTTTGTGGAGGCATTTCAAGGATTGGAAGGAGACTTGTTTTGAATGTTATTTCTATAACAACTCAAATGATAAGGATGGAAAGAGTCTGAAAATTCCTGAATTGAGGAGATCATCTAGAGGACTTGTGGCCACACAGCAGTGAGGTAAGAAACGCTGGGTTATAAAGTCTCCTATAAAGTCTTCATTCTTGTGGAATACTAGGCAGATGAAAGACACTACTGAAAAAGCATGGGTAATTTGGCCTCAAAATCCTATCGGGAAAAACATTGGTTGGAAAATACAGAAAGCCAAAATATTGTCTACAGGTCTATCCCTTAAAGGAGCAATAAGTCTCCCTGACATAATTGGAATGAGCTTATGAGAATACAGTCTTCATGTTCCTGAGGATGATCTTTGATTTGCATAAACTAACATATTTGCTTCTAAGTTCTTAGAACTCACCTCAAGCAAATAAATTACTGGAATTTATGGGATGCCATTTTACACAAAGGAGAAAATCATTTCAAAAGCAATAAGGAAAGATTGAGAAAAATGGAACAGGATTGTGAAAATTAAAGGCACTTTCTCTTTCAAGGTACCCTCATTCTTTCTCTGCTGTCCTCACTTGATAGGACAGGGTGACACTCTTGCTAGGTCCTAATGGAGCTGGTGACTTTAAATTGAAGTCTATGCTCATTTACCATTCTGAAAGTCCTAGGACCCTTAAAAGTTAACGTGAAATCTACTCTGTCTGTGCTCTATAAATGGATCAAGAAAGCTTGAATATCAGCCTATATGTTTGCAACATGGCTTACTGAATAATTTATTCCCATTGCTCAGACCTAATGATCATAAAAATATTCCTTTCAAAATATCACTGCATATTGACAATGCATTTGGACACCTAAGAGCTCTGATGGAGTTGTATAATAAGATTAATATGGTTTTCATATTTGATAAACAAACATCCGTTCTGAAGCCTATGGATCAAGGAGTTATTTTGAACTTCGGGTGTTATTAATTTAAAAATACATTTCATTTGTCTATAGCTGTCATAGATTGTGATTCCTTGATGGATCTTGACAAAGTAAATTGAAAACTTTCAGGAACACATATACCATTTTAGGTGTCAATTATATGATTCATGATTCATGGGAGAAGTTCACAATGGCAAATTTAACAGGAGTTCAGAAGATGTTTCCAAACTTCATGGATGACATTGAGGGAAAGTAACTGCAGATGGGGTGGATTTATAGAGAGAATGCGGATTAGAAGGGAACCTGAAGATGAGGCTGAATAGCTGCAATTTCATGATAAATCTTTAATAGATTAGGAGTTGCTTCTTACAGATGAGCAATGAAATTTTTGCCTTGAGATGAAATCTATACATGGTGAAGGTGTTGAGAACATTGTCGAAATTGCAAAATAGCATTTAGAATATTACATAAATTTACTTGATAAAGCAGCAACAGGGTATGAGAGTATTGGCTCCAGTTTTGAAAGATGTACTACTGTTGTAAAATGCTATCAAACAGCATTTAATGCTATGTAGAAATCTTTGATGAAATGAAGAGTTAACCAATGGGACAAACTTCATTGTTATCTTATTTGAAGAAATTGGCACAGTACCCCCATCCCTCTAAAACCATCACACTGATCAGTGAGCAGCCACCAACATCAAGGCATGACCTCCTGGTGAAGGAATAGGAACCCTCATAAACTACTGGTAGGAATGTAAAATGGTGCAGACATGGCAGAAGATAGTTTAGCGGTTACTCAGGAAAGTAAGCATAGAATTTCCATCTGATCTGGAGATCCCATTAATAGGACTATACCCGGAAGAATTGAAAACAGGGCTACGAACAGATATATGCACACCCATGTTCACTGAGGCATTGTTTACAATTTCCAAAAGTTGGAAACAAACCTAGTGTCCATCAATGGATGAATGGATAAACAAGATGTGGTATATAAATATGCTGGAATATTTCTCAGATGCAAGAGGGAATGAAGTATTGACACATATGTTAACATGGATGAACCTTGAAGGCTTTATATTGAGTAATGTAAGTCAGTCGCTAATGGACAAATATTGCATGATCTTCACTGATATGAAATAATGATATTGAGCAGGCTCTCAGAGGAAGAGTCTAGTTATAGGTTACTAGGAAATAGAAAAGTCATAGAGAGTGGTAAGTTGGTGCTCAATATGGGCAGAATCTATGATAAAATGGATGCTGGTGATTTGGGAGTGGACAGAGGTAAGGGTGGTCAACCAATCTGAAGGGGTCGATGGCACTAGAGTGTGTCAGTGGTAAGGGGAGTGGGTCAGGTAATCCATGGAATTTGGGGAAGGGCAAGAGGAAGTAACAGGTGAATGTGTGGATTAGTGAACTCAGGAGGCCCAAGGATTATGGTTGAGAATATCATGGTGGGAGTACTCTTGTGGGATGTATGACAGGAAAATATCACTGCTGCAGGGCATCAGTGGTAGGGTGATGTGTGAGGAAGGGTGCACCTGGGGCATGCTGCTATGGAAAATAAAAGCATTTATGTTGGCATAGGGTGTTTCCTTGGTGGCTGATGACCCACACAATAACCAATAATCCTGGGGAAACTGTTACTTTCTCATCTAGAGTGGCTAAAATCTCTGCAGTATATAGGCAGTGGCTAATAAAAGAAAACTGTACAATGTCAAGCCTTCAATAATAGTGCTTGTATTCACCACCCTTATTCTTGTAAAAGTTAAATTTAAACTATTACAAACTGATGTCTAATAGTTGCTTCATTAAAACCTCCTTGTTACTCAAATGTGAATTCTCTGTGAACCAAACTCAGCAAATAAACTCACTACTTTTCCCCTGGCATGGAACATGTGTTACAGGAAGGAGCCTCCCTGGGATCCAGGAATTATTACCAAGTGCCAGCTAGCAATGCATTTGGAAAAGACCTTGATCAAAAGTGTGAAACTTCAAATACAAAAGAAATTTTATGAAAAAAACATTTCAAAAAGAGTTGGAGGTCACTGCTGAGGTTACACTTATGCATGTTTCAGGCAGGTCTCACTAAGTGCCTCTGTGAACAAAGCCTCAAATAAGGTGATCCTGAGGGCTATAGAGCTACCCAGACACTGTAGGGAAGTCACACAATCCCATGAAATCAGCACCTTTTCGGCATGCTTTATCTTGGAATATATGACAACCTATCTCCCCAATGTAAAATTTAGATTCATTTATAATCTCTATAGACATGATTATTCTACTCCTTTTATTTGAGTCTATAATTAGCACTATATGTGATATATATCAGAGACTAAAATCTGTTCATGTCCTGGATGAGGCCTGAAACTCAGAAGAGTTGTGGTCCACACCTAATCTCCAGCTCATCGGGCTCGACCAAGGCAACTAACAAAATGATGATGGAAAAATTCCATCTCACAAAAACAATGAGTATCTACCATTGCAAACAAAACTTCCTTCTATCTGCCCCATAAGATCTAAACCCCTCTCAACCTAAGGCAGAGTGTGCATCACCATCCCAAAATCATATGAGCAAACATGTGGGGGACGTGCAACCATGGACAAAGTAAATGTGTTAATATTGTAGTAATGGAAGACAATGAAACATTGATATAAAGATAGTGACTGCCAGAGGTTGTGAAGGGAGGTGGAGGAAATAATAGATGGAACATAGGGTATTGTTAGGGTATTGGAATTAAGTGTAAACAACGGCATAACCTATAGACTTTGGTTATTAGCAATGGTAACAAATGTACCACACAATTGTAAGATGTTTTTATTAATGGGAGATGGAGGGGGTAGGGTATATAGTAATTCCTTATATTTTCTATGTATACCTTCTGTAATTTAAAACCTCTTTTGAAAGAAAGTTTATTATATTTAAAAAAGAGGCAAGGAGAATGAGAAAACGAGATCACTTCTTGTGTCATTTCCTTGCCAACCTTAAAATATTGTATATACCAAATTATATCCTCTGATATTAGACTTTCTTGACCATCTGTAATATATCAATGGTAAAATGTCCACAAATTTTCATCCTTCACTGTACCCACACAGTTTCCAAAAAGATTTTCCAGACTCTCTATAAAGAGGTAGGGCCCAATTGCCCTCTTCTTGAATATAAGCTGGTCATGGGAATTTCATTGCAGGTGGTAAATGGCACATTGTGCCAGTACTCAGTCTAGTCTTCATAAAACATTGTGTGCATTTATTTCCTGCTTTGGACCCAGAAAATGGTTATAAAAAGAAACTAGAATTAATTTGCCAGGTGGTAAAAGACATGTGGCCCGTTTAACCCAAGTCCTAGCAGATGGCCAGTGGACAGACATGTGAGGGAAATTAAAGATATTTAAGCCTAGATCAGCCAGTTCTCAGGGGACCTTCAAGATAACTGTAAAGCAATATGAGGGCCAGCAAAATCAGTGTAGCTTGCCCATATTAATAGATTGCACAGCCAACCAAAAACTCAACAACTTAAGGTTTATGCTATAGGATTTGGGACATGGTATCTTACATGGCTGTAGCTAAATCATATATTATCCTCTTTTAAATAGCTATCCATTCTCACCCCTCCAAGCTCTTCATTCCTACACTGATTTATTTTTTCCCTATAACTTACTAAATAACATTTTACATATGAATGTTTTTATTTTTTATGCCCAAACAATAATGATAAGAGACATCTTTGTACCTGAAACAGCGTAAGTGCTCACAAATATTACTTGAGTGAGTGAATGGCATGGATTCCTTAATATCAATTATTTAAAAATTTCTCTAATACTTGCCATAAAAGCACACTTATTTGGGTCGGGTGTTTGATGTATTCCCCTCAAGTCTGATGAGATATTTGCTGCAACTAAGTTTCATCCTCCAATGTATTTATGAAGTGATTGCAGAAATAATACTAGAATGCTTGGAATTATTTCTACTTTTACACTGAGATTAATATGTTAATTAAAGGTTATTCAAAGTGTTCAAATTACAGAAGATTTAAGAACCATGAATTCCATCTACTCTAGGGATGACTAGAAAGAAAGTTGACATTCAAGAAGATTTCAGGAGTAAAATTGTCACATATTCCTAGAGAAATAAAGATAAGGAATTAGAGATTGGCCTGGAAAGAATGAGAATGACTGAAAGAGATGGAGATAAGAAAAAGGTCATGACAAAAGGAAGCAGACTTTCAGATATTCTGTGAATATTTGAACCTATGTTATTCTATTTGACTAGACAATTGAAATGCATATACCATGAAATGGGATGCTTTCACATTGGACATTTATTAACTTACAAGCTTACAGTTTTGAGGCTAAGAAAAATGTCCAAATCAAGCCTTTATCATGGGCAGGGCACACTGATTTGGTATTCTTCCCAAAGACAGGCTTCTGGTGATCCTGGACACCTCTGTCACATGGCAAGGCACATGTGAGGCAAAGGCAACACCCTAAACAAACACTCCTTGGGTTTTTGTCACAATTGTGGGAAGGGGCCAAGGTACTATATGCAGTATTTTGTGCAGCATGCCATGCCCTGTTGCAAGTTAAAGGCTTAACCCAATAGTATCTGGTCGCTCTGAAGACTGTCATCCCTATCCACAGGTGGATAGTAGATACTAAAAACAAAATCTCAAGTGCAATGTATCCATATCATTGGATAAAATGAAGATACAGTGCACAAATTTTCTATCTATTTCAGTCTGTTTTTAATTTTAAATACATATTTGAAGTTCTTGTTCATTTCAAAGGCACCTCAATATTTCCAAAGCCAGACTTCTATATTTCCCTCAACATAAATACTATCTCCAGAAATGAGTCACCAGACACTTGCAAGTCACCCTGAGCACTGTCCTCCAAGTACACCAGTTTCTAAAATCACAACTGAAGTGGTTAGCAGATCCTAAGTGTAACACCTCCACCTAGTGGTCAGAGGTAAAATAGCTACAGCTCCCTTGTTCTGAGAGAACAGGTTCTTCATTTATTCCTGCTCAAAATATTTTATAGAATTATGCAAATAGCAATATAATGAACACTTCTAACACAGGACATTAAGTAAGGAACAAATAAAACAGAACCCCTGACCTCATAAAGCTTTCATTTTACTGGAAGGAAAAGACAATAAATAACCAACATTTCTGCAGCCACGCCTATCCTGTTTCTCTGAGATTTGCTCCTTATAGCAAGTGGAGAAATGTGTGTCCGGGTCCATTTCGTGAATCAACTCTCAGTATGAACAGAATCACAGGAAAAGCGAAAAGAATTTAAGACATATTCCAACATTGCATAGTGGAATTTCAAAACTCATTGCCCTAGTTCCATTATTTTTTATCTCTCCCTCTTACTTTTACCATAAATCTGGTTTGAAACTTTGCCTTTACTAATTGAAACTACAAACTCTACAAGCTCTAGTTTTTTCCACTTCTTTGAATAGTAGGGTTAAAGGTTTTCAACGAATTTTGAATAATATTTGAACAAATAATACAAGATTTCTTTACACAAAGTTCATCAACATTGAGGATACCTACGTTTATATATTTCTTGAAAGGCTCAAAATTCTGAAAATTAACCTATGATTCGCAGCAAAGAGATAAAATGAATTATTTTGTTTTTTATTTAATATAAAAGTTGCATAAGTCCCTAATTGGGTACATTGTATTTGCTTGTGTGGATAAACATGTGTGGTTAAACATATGAAAAGAATTTGTGAATTTGACCAACATACTACCTCTGAGTTAGTAAAATAGCACAGATTGCTTAAACCCAATTATGAAAATGTGTATATCTAAATCAACTAAAAGAAAATCTCTTCACCTTTTCTTTCCTAACTTGCTAAGAAAATTGTTCTCACCAGCACATTTTGCTATGCAGAAAATTGTCGTATCACCACACGCATTGGTCAGTTTTCTGCAATATTGAAATTTTTACTGAATTAGCCATAGTATTATAAATAATTGCAGACATTTTGCCACCAGCAGAGTGAATTTTCAGAAGCTTTTCTTATATACAAAAATTGGATAAAAAAACAAGTCTTGGAAGTAAACTGTTTTTTAATTGAAGCATCTTAAGTTATTTAAGTGAAATAGATATTATTAAACTGCTTGCAAAATTATTCTTCTGCTAATGGACCAGGGCAAAAAAGAACATTACATTTCACATCTGCCTGAGAAAACATGGAATTATAGATAAGCACAATTAATTTAGAAGAACCCTTACTTGACCTAAATGAAATCTCATGCCTCAGAGTGATACTTAAATAGACCTTCCCTTCATGAAGGGAGAAGAATAGGTGGAACATAGTGCATTTTTCAGGTATTGGAATGGTTCTGCATGATATTGCACTATTGGATACAGGCCATTAAACATTTTGTCAAAAGCTAAAAAGTGTATGGTGCAAAGTGTAAACCATAACGTAAGCTATAGACCATGGTTAGTAGCAATGCTTCAATATTTGTTCATCACTAGTAACAAAAGTACCAAACTCATGTGAGATTTTATTAATAGGGGAACATGTGAGAGGAGGAAGAGTGAGGTATATGGAAATTGCCTATATTTTTGATGTAACTTTTAGGTAATCTAAAACTTCCCTAAAATAAAGTTTTTGAAAAGTGAGGTGATCATATCTTGTCTCTCTCAAATTTACCTTGTTAAACTTAGAAGACAATCTACCATAAACTAAGACCAGAGCAGGAATTGGCAGTTAAAAAAAGACTTTAAAATCATTCTGGTTTATTTTAATGAAACTATAAATAATATCATTTTATTAGGGAACATAATATTTGAGACAGATGCTTAACTAGAAAATACAAATGGACAATTGATATAAACCAGAACAGCAGCAGGCAAGCCTGAGAGATAAGAATCTTACCCAGGAATGAACTTAACCACAGAAAGTAAACAACACAAGGTTACATGATCATCAAAGATGGTCGCTCTAAGCCAGATTAGAAGCATATCAGAATCAGCTGAAACACTTGTTGAAAACATTAATCTTGGGCTTCATTCCAGTCACATGGCCAAAATTCTCAGATTTTGGAACCTATATTTTTGCACGATACCACAAATTTCTTTGTAGCCTGTCTCACAAATCAGACATTTGGAACCACACTGCATCAAGGATGCAGCCTGAGTAGCATTCAGAATGACACTAACATCTACTTCACATTATTTTTATATGGCTCTAATGAATTATGTAGAGTATATAAAAATGATTGTCCTTATCCATTATTATCCATATATCAAAGCAATGGTAAACTGGCTGAGGAATTAAAAATGTGTGCTGGATTTAGAAAATAAGAGTTATGGTTGTACTTCATTGAGTGGTGGGTGAAAAAAGAAGAGGTGGCAGAGTATTGAAGTCAAAGGCAGGTAAGAAATGGAATAAAAAAATATAAATTGGATTAGTTTCTAAAGGACTCATGCGGTTTAAAGATATATTGTTGTATGTTTGTAGTAATCCCAAAGAGACCCTTGAAAACTATCAAATCCTAATCCCAGGAAACTGTATGAGTTACTTCATATGGCAAAATATTTGCAGATGTGATTAAGGATGTTCAGATGAGAAGATTTCCTGGATTATCAGGCTGCACCCTAAATGCCATCACATATATCCTTATAGGAGGGACATTTGACCACAAATAGAAAATAAACTGATATTAAGACAGTGAAGAGAGGGAGCCAAGATGGTGTTGCTTTAGTTGGGCACTCGCCATCTCCCCAGCAGAGGATGGCCGATTGGGGAAGGGATCCTGCCCAGGTCATCTTTTCTGGGAGCCTGTGGAATGAGAGTCTTGGGTGCATCAATCTGGAGGGAGCTGGACAGTGAGGTGGACTGCTCAATATAAAATCATGAGTTGTTTTTCCCCAACTGGAAACACA
>PVKH010008587.1:0-13886 GCA_004027955.1 Chaetophractus vellerosus | reverse complement strand
AAAAACACAGCTAACATCATATACAATGGTGAAATCCTAAAGCTTTCCCTCTAAGATTGGGAACAAGACAAGGATGCCTACTATCACTGCTCCTACTTAACATTGTGTTAGAAGCACTTGCTTGAGCACTGAGGTAAGAAAAAGTTAAAAAAGGCATCCAAATTGGAAAGGAAGAAGTAGAAATTTCACTCCTTGCAGACACCATGATTTTATACATAGAAAGCCCTGAAAAAATCTACAACAAAGCTTCTAGAACTTATAAATGAGGTCAGTAAACTCTCAGGCCATAAGTTCAATGCACAAAAACCAGTAGCATTTCTGTACATCTATAATGAGCAACCTGAGGAGGAAATAAAGGAAAAATACCATTTATAGTATTAACTAAAAGAATCGAGTACCTAGAAATAAATTTAACAAAAGATGTAATTGAATTATACACTGAAAACTACACTACACTGTTAATGAAAATCAAAGAAGACTTAAATAAATGGAAGAAATTTCCCTGTCCACAGATAGGAAGACTAAACATTAAAATGTCTGTCCTATGCAAACTAATCTACAGATTTAATGAAATCCTGGTAAAAATCAACACAATATTTTTTACTGAATTGGAAAAACTAACTATGAAATTTATTTGGAAGGCAAGAGGCCCCAAATAGCCAAAGACATATTGAAAAAGAAAAATTAAACTGGAAGAATCACACTACCTGCCTTTAAAGCACACTACAAATGCACAGTGTTCAAAACTGCATGGTGTTGGCACAAGGATAGACATTCTGACCAATGGAATTGAATTGAGAGTTCTGATATAGATCCACACATATATAGTCATCTGATATTCAACAAGACCACCAAGCCCACTCAACTGGGAGAGAATGGACTCTTCAACAAATGGTGCTTGGAAACCTGGATATCCATATCCAAAAGATTGAGAGAGAAACAGCATCTCATATCTTATATAAAAATCAACTTGAGATGGATCAAAGATCTAATTATAAGAGCCAAGACTCTAAAGACCTTGGACGATAATGTAGGGAAACATCTACAGGACCTTATAATAGGAAATGGTGCCATGAACTTCACACCCAAAGCACAGCAGTGAAAGAAAAAATTGGTAAATGAGACCTCCTCAAAATTAAAAATTTTGCACCTAAGAGGAGGTTATGAAGAAAGTAAAAGAGCAGGCTACCCAATGGGAGAAATATTTGGTAACCATCTATCTGATAAGAGCCTATTATCCAGCATATATAAAGAAATCTTACATCTGAAAAATAAAAAAGACAAACAACCTATTTTAAAAATAGGCAAACAACTTGAAAAGACACTTCTCCAAGGAAGAAATACAAAAGGCTAAAAGTCACATGAAAAGATGCTCATCATCACTAGCAATCAGGGAAATCCAAATCAAAGCTGCAATGAGATACTATCGTACAACCATTATACTGACACTGGGGAATAAGTGGAAGAAAATGTCACTCTACATATGGGGCATATTATAAAATATTTTTATTATTTTTAAATATCCTAATCTTTTAATTTAATTTTATTCTTAGTTTTTAAAAATATTTATGTATTTTATTTCTTATATTTAAGCCTATCGTTTTCATTTCATTTTCCTATTAGTTGTATTTGGCTATTTTATTGTCTTCATTTTTGCAGAAGCTTTGGATCACAGAAGGGTTCCAACTGGGCCAGGGGAGGATCACTGGTGTGGGGTGATAGTGATGGGGGATACATGAGAGGAAGTTCACCTAGGCATACATATAAGGTATATAAATGTGTTCAAATGTTCATGGAGCATTGTCAAAGTGGGTAGAGATTCATACAGTAACTGAGAGAATATTGAATTCCCATTCTGTAGAGCATTGCCACATTCTCTAATGTAGCAACAAGGGTCCCCTAAGTACAGAGGCAATGACTGGTGAAGGAGCATGGTTCATTGATGGGCCCTTGATAATGATGACTACACTTGTTAGCCTTTGCTCTTGAAATTGAAACTTAGCCTAGTGTTGTGGGGTGCCTAAGAATTGCCTCTTGAGAGCCTCCTTGTTGCTCAAATGTGGACTCTCTCTAAGCCACACTCAGCATATAAATGCATTACCTTTCCCCCAGTATGGGACATGACTCCCAGGGATGAGCCTCCCTGGCACCAAGGGATTACTACCAAGTACCAACTAGCAATGCAACTGGAAAAAGACCTCAAAAAGGGGAAAAGATAAAGACAGATGAGTTTATATGGCTAAGAGACTTCAAAGTGATGCAGTAGGTCATCTCAAAGGTAACACTTATGCACATCTCAGCAGGATCTCATAGACTGCCAAAGTGGATACTACCTGAAATAGTGGGACTCCTGAGGAATCTGGAGACACCCAGGCCCTATGGCCAGGGCAGATAACTCTGGAGTTTGATGCCTTGCCAGTGGGCCCTACTTTGGTGTTCATGGACCTGAGAGTGATAGAGTTGGACTCAGCTTTGGCTCCCTATACATGGCTCATCTGCCCCTTCTATTTAAATCTATATTTAATTCAGGAGTTTGTAGGTGTACCACAAAAGGCTGGAATCTTTGGGCTGTCCAACTGCTAGCTGGGCCTTGAGCCCCAGCAGAGTTGCAACATCTATACTCCAGTTCATTGGACTCACTCAGGACCACTAACAAGGAGGTGAGGATTGACAACTAACATACCAAGGAAATGAGAGAGCTTACAACTGCAAGCAAGAGAGTCCCATACATCAGCTGTATGGGATCAAAGCCACCTCTCAATTAGAGGTTGAGAGGACATCACCATCCCAGAATCCTCAGGATTTGGGAATGAACTATAGAGAAGTGTAGACTTACAGCTATTCTACTATAGACTTATTGTGATTTTAACAATAGAAGAAATTACAACATTGATATGGAGGCAGTGGCCACAGGAGTCTCTGGGGGCAAGGAGAGGTAAAAACAGGTGTAATATGGGCACTTTTTTGGGACTTGGGAATCATCCTGAATGACATTGCAATGACACATATAACCCATTTTATATCTTCCTATAACCTGCAGAATTGTGTGAGAGAGTGTAAACTATAATGTGAACTATGGACCCTCCTCAGTGGCAATACCCCAGGATGCATTTGTCAATTGCAATGAATGTGCCATACTAATGAAGGATGTTATTATGTGGCAGAGTGTGGGAGGTGTGGGGAGTGGTGCATATGGGAATCCCTATATTTTTTGCGTAACATTTATGTAATCCAAGTATCTTTTAAAAAATAAAAAAATATGTATTAAAAATAAATAAATAAAAATAAAGGTCTCAGGACATCTCCTGAGAAAAAGAAAAAAGGAAAAAAAAGAAATTAAGAACATTGAATGTTAAGGATTTAAACTTCCCAATGAAAATAGACTGATAGAATGGATAAAAAATACAAGCCATCTGTAAGCTGTCTAAAAAAGACTCACCTCAGGTGTTAGGACACATCCCTGTTAAAAGCGAAATGTTGGGAAAAGATATTCTATGCAAATAAGAACCAAAAAGGAGCTGGGGTAGCAATATTAATATCAAGCATAATAGATTTTGAACATAAAACTCTTATAAGGGATAAAGAAAATCATTATATATTAATAAAAGAGGCAATTTACCAAGAAAAAATAACTATACTAAATATTTATACACCTAACATGAATGCCCCAAGATACATAAGACATACACTGGCAAAACTGAAGGGAAATATAGATGTTTCTACAATAATAGTTGGAGACTTCACTAAAACACCCAGTATAGGATAAAACATCTGGACAGAGGATATATAAAGTAACAGAGAGTTTGTATAATATTATAAATGAACTAGAACTAAGAGACATCTATACAGCCCTGCATCACTAAACAGCAGGATATATATTCTTTATAATCACTCATGGATTCTTCTCCCAGATAGACCATATGTTGGGTCATAAGACAAATCTCAATAAATTTAAAAAGATTGAAATTATACAAGATTAAACAACATGCCTTTAAATAATGAGTGGGTCAAAGAAGAAACTGCAATGGAATTCAGCAAATATCTTGAGACAAATGAATATCAGAACAGAACATATCAAAACCTATGGGACACCATAAAGGCAGTGCTGAGAGTGAAATTTATAGCCCTCAATGCTCATATTAAAAAAGAATCAAGAGGGGAGTAGGTATAAATCAAATGGTTGAGTTCCAGATTCCCATATATGAGGTCAAGGGTTCAATCTGTTTTATCTCTTTAAACAAAACAATACAAATGTAAAAATCAACTCACATTGGGGAGCAAATGTAGATTATTTTTTGAGCATCTGCTTCCCATGTATGAGGTCCTGGGTTCAATCCAGGGTAATTCATTTAAAAAAGCTAAAATTGCAGATCTAACTGAACACCTAGAGGAAATAGAAAAAGAACAGCAAACTAATGACAAATCAAGCTGAAGGAAAGAAATAGTAAAAATAAATGAAATAAAAAATTTAAAAAACAATAGAATCAACAAAACCAAAACTTGGTTCATTGAAATGATTAACAAAATTGACAAACCCGTAGCTAGACTGACAAAGAAAAAAACAGGGAAGATGCAAATAAAATCAGATATTAGAGAGAGGACATTAACACTGACTCTGCAGGAATAGAGATCATAAGAGAATAGTATGATAAACTGCATGCAAAAAAAACTAGACAATGTAGATGAGATGAATAAATTCTTAGAAATGCACTGTATTAATCATGGATCTCCAGGGAAAGAGAACCATCAGGAGATATCTGGAAATAATATGAGATTTATAAAATTCTCTCATGCAACTCTGGGGATGCACAAGTCCACATTCCAGAGGGCAGGCTGCAAACCAGGGAATCTGATGAAGGATGTTGATGAATTCCAAGTAAATGTTTGCTGTATGAAGTGGAGCTGGGGATTCTCTTTCTGAATGCTGAAATCACTTCCCCTTTTAAGGCCTTCAACTGATTCGATAAGACATCACTCACTGCTGATGGCAATCTACTTGTTTGGTTGTAGATGTAATTAGCCATCTACACAATATTCTCACTGATGATTAAAATCCATGAAATGTGTTTGTATTACAATTACCTGGTGGAGTTAACATATTAGCCTACCCAACATGCCCTCAAACAACTTACAATGACCCTAGAAGAATTTGAAGGCCACAACAGACTCATCAGAAGTAAAGAGATTGAAACTCTCAACAAAAACCTCCCAAAAAGAATTGGATGTGGCTCAAAAAGTTGGACATCCACCTACCACAAAAGAGGCCCAGGATTCAGGTCCTGATGTCTCCTAAAGAAGACAAGCAGACACCTGCACCCTGCCTCAAAAAGAACTAGTTGCCCAAACTCCACCACAAGGAGAGCTAGACACCCATACCCTGCTGCAACAAGCAGACAAATAAAATGAGCAGATACCACAAGACAACAGACACCACAGCCCACAGGAAGTGGGTGTGGCTCACACCATTAGGCATTCACTTCCCATGTGGGAGGTCCCAGGTTCTGTTCCTGGTGATTCCTGGAGTAGGGAAGCAAACAATGAATAGACAGACAAAGAGAACCATCTGGGGGAGGGGGGATAAATTTAAAAAAATAATAAATAAAGTTGAAAAAATAAATACATCTTTTTAAAAAATCTCCCAAAGTTGAATAGCACAGGACCAGATGGGTTCACAGGTGAATTCTACCAATCCTTGCAAGATGATCTAATACCAAACTTGCTCAAGCTCTTTAAAAAATTGAAAAGGAAAGAATGTTTCAAAATTCATTCCTTGAAGCTAAACATCATCCTACTACAAAAATCAGATAAAGGTACTATGTAAAAGAGAAAATTACAAGCCAATATCTCTAATGAATATAGATACAAAAATCCTCAACAAAATATTTACAAATGGAATCCAAATATGTAAAGCACATTAAAGGAATTATACACCATGATCAAGTGAGTTTTTCCCCAGGTATACAAGGGTGATTCAACATAAGAGAGTCAATACGTGTAATAAACCCATTGATAAATTGGAGAAGAAAAATCACATGATCCACTTGATTAATACAGAAAAGGCATTTGACGAAATACAGCACACTTTCCTGAAAATACACTCCAAAAGATAGGAATACAAGAAAGCTTTCTCAATATGCTATAGTGCATATATGAAAATCTTGCAGTTATTGTACTCAATGGTGAAAGGCTGACAGCTTTCCTGCTGATATCTGGAACAAAACAAAGATGTCCATTGTCACCATTATTATTCAGTACTATGCTAGAAGTTCTAGGTAGAGCAATTAGGCTAGATAAAGAAATAAAAGGTATCCAAAACAGGAAAAGAAGAAGTAAATGTTTCACTATTAACTGATGACATGAGCTCATATCTAGCAAATCCTGAAAATCAACAACAAAGCTACTAGAATTAATAGATGAGTTCAGCAAAGTGGCAGGATATAAGATTAATAACCAGAAATCAATAGAATTCTTTACACTACTGGTGTGCAATCTCAGGAGAAAATCAGAAAAAACATCCATTTATGATGGTGACTAAAAATCCAAATATTTGGACTAAACTTAAACACAGACACAAAATACCTGTATTCAGAAAACTACAAAACATTACTAAAAGAAACTCAAGAAGATTTAAATAAATGGAAGGACATTCTATGTTCATGGAATGGAAGAGTGATTATTGTTAAGATGTCAGTTCTACCCAAACTGATTTACAGATTGAATGCAATCCCAATAAAAACCCCAACAGCTTTTTTTTTGTAGAAATTGAAAAGCCAATAATCAAATTTATTTGGAAGCATAAAGGGCCCAAAATAGTAGAAAATATCTTTAAAATGAAGAATGAATTTGGAGGACTCTCACTTCCTGACTTTAAAACATATTAATTAGATACAGTGGTAAAAACAGCATGGTATTGACATAAGGACAGAAAGATTGACAAATGGAAGCAAATTGAGAACTCAAAGATAGACCCCCACATTTATACTCAATTGATTTTTGTCAAGGTGGTCAAGTCATCCCAGCTGGGCCATAACAGTTTTTTCAACAAATGGTGCTGGGAGAACTGTAAAACCATATTCAAAAGAAAGAAAAATAAGCCCTATATCATACATTACACAAAAAATAACACAAAATGGATCAAGGATGTAATTATAAAAGCAACAATGATAAAATTCCTAGAAGAAAATGTAAGAAAACATCTTCATGATCCTGTGGTAGGTGATAGTTTCTAAAACTTTACACCCAAAGCACAAGGAAGAAAAGAAAAAAATAGATAAATGGGACCTTCTCAATATTAAACACTTTTGCATCTCAAACACCTTTGTCAAAAGGGTGTAAAGGTCCTTTACTCAATGGGAGAAAATATTTGGTAATCACATATTCAATAAGATTTTAATATCCACAATATGTAAAGAAATTATACAGTTAAACAATAAAAAAACAAGCTACCCAATTAAAAATTGGGCCAAAAAATTGGAAAAAAACAGTCCAAAGTAGAAATAGAAATGGCAAAGAAACACATGAAAAAATTTTCAACATCACTTGCAATTAGTGAAATGCAAATCAAAACTATAATGAGATAGCATTTCACAACTATTAGACTGGCCACAGAGGATGTGGGGAGATAGGAGTGTTTATTCACTATTGGTGGGAATGTAGAATCGTACAACCACTGTGGAGAACTGTTTGGTAATTTCTTAGGAAGTGGAATATAGGCTTGCAATGTGACCTGGCAATACCATTACTAGGTATATACCCAGAAGAACTGATAGCAGTGGCATGAACAGATATCTGCACACCGATGTTCCAAGCAGCATTAATCATGATTGCCAAAAGATGAGAACAATGCAGATATCCATCAAATGATGAATGGATAAATAAATTGTGGTATATGTACATGATGGAATATTATAAAAGAGTAAGAAATGAAGTCATGAGACATATGACAACATTCACAAACCTGGAGGACATTATGATGAGTGAAGCCAGACACAAAATGACAAATATTGTATGATTGTGCTATTATGAAATAAATATATTATGCTCACTTGTGGAATTAATAATTAGAATATAGGTCACCAGAAAATAGAATGAGGGTAGAGAATGGAAAGCTGAGGGTTAATCTGTGCAGAAGTGGTTAAAAGGAATTTTTTTTTACATCATTGGATATGAATGGAAATGGTGAGAGAGTACAGTATGGCATCTAGCAGAGCTATTATATGGTGATGACAGTGACCAGAATGTAAGGTCTAAGAACATGTATATTACTAGAAGGAATACTCAAAATTATAACATGAGGTTGTATAACATAGTGAAACCTCATGTAAAACATGAATATGGGTGATAGTGCACATATGGCTGTTTTTACATAATATAAATACAAATATACTAGAGAGACGGAAACGGTATAGCAGCTATGTATTGCAGGGGAAGCATAGAGATTGAGAGGTGATGAGTTTTGTTTGTTTATGTTGCATATTTTTGGAATAATGAAATTGCTCTAAAAATGATTCAAGTGATGAATGCACAACTATGTGATTATACTGAATACAATTGATTGTACACTTTAGATGGAGTTATGCTTTATTAATAAGTATCAATAAAATTGATCTGTTCAAAAACATGCAGTTGTGCTTATGAGTATTTGCATATTTAATGTAGAAGTTTCCCATATGGCATCATGTACTCTAAGGGAATAGATCTCAAAATCCTCTTCATACTTAAAACTCCTGGGAACTTTAACAAATTCTAATGCCTGTGTCCTAGCATCAGAAATCCTAATTCAATTGTTCCAACATGTAGCCTGGGTGTTGAGAGTTTAAAAACTGCAGGTATGATTCCTATTGGTAACAAAGATTGATAACAAATTCTCTAAGGGAAAAATTCTCTGTGACCCCAAACAGGGCTTTGGCCCTCATAGTGTATGGTAAGGTGGACCTACAGCATTGGCATGTCTGGGAGTTTGGCAGAAAAGCAGAATCAAAGGAAAACTCCCAAACCAATGAAATCAAGATCTGCATTTTAACAAGATTGCAGGGGATTCATATATATATTGAACAATAGCCAGCACTGGTACCCAATTCACTTTGAACTTCTATGTCACCATGCTTTCAACTTTTTTGGTATATATTTAGAATTGGGACTGCTGTGTCAATTAATACTTCTATATTCAACTTTCTTAGGAGCCACCAATCTATTTTCATACAGCAGGTGCATCATCTCACATTACCACCAACACTGACAGCTTCCCATCTCTCTGTGTTGTCACCAGTACTTGTTACTTTTCATTTTTAGATAATAGTCATCCTAGAATTCACAAGTTGCTAATTCACTATGCCTTTGATTTGCATCTATGCAATGGTCAATGATATTGAATATCCTTATGTATGCTAATTGGTCATATATACATCCTCTATGGATAAAAGTCTATTCAAGTCCTTTGTTGATTTTAATAGTGAACACTAGAGAAAAATGTCTCATTCCTTTGTGTGAACATTTTTCCACTACTTTCTTTGTGATTACCATTGGATTTAAATTTAACATCCAAAAGCTATAACAATCTCACTAGTTTTAATATCAATGCAACTTCAATATCATACACATGCTTTGTTTCTATACCCCTATATCCTTCCACTGTTATGCAGTTAAAGTCACAAATTATCTAATTATATATAAGTAAAAAACCATTGATTTGTCATTTATTTTCATGCATCTAAAGATCCTATAGTATGGAAAATGTGGAATTATAAATCCCCTCACAAAAATAGTAATGTGACTTCCAAAGTAAGTATTACCTCAAATAGTGGAGTTCCTGGGGGCTCTGGAGACATCCAGACACTATAGGCAGGGCAGAGAGCTCAGGAGTTTGGTGTCCTGCCAGTGGGCCTTACTTTGGAATTTATGCTTACCAGTGTGACAGAGTTGGACTCAGTTGTGGTTTCCCTACACATAGCTCTTCTGCATCTTCTATTTCAACCTCTAGTTAGTGCTAGAGTTCATAGGTTCATGTCCAAGAGACTTAAATCTTTGGGCTGTCCATGTGCCAGTTGGGCCCTAAGTTTCAATGGAGTTGCAACACCTACTCTTCTCTCCAGTTCATTGGATTCACCCAGGGCAACTAACATGAAGATGATGGACAATGACCATCTCAAGGAACAGAGTCTGCAACTGCAAGCAAGTAGTCCCATCCATCTGCCCCATGAGACATAAGACCCCTCTCAATTACAGGTGGAGTGAGCATCACCATCACAGAGTCCTCAGGATTAGGGAATGAACAATGGACTAGAGTAGACTTACTGTTATTCTACTATAGACTTACTTTGATTCCATCAATGGAAGAACTTTTATCATTGATGTGGAGGCAGTGGCCACTGGAGATTCTGAGGGGAGGGAAAGAGAAAAACAGCTGTAAATCAGGAGTATTTTTGGGACTTGGGAATTGTCCTGAATGACATTACAATGACAGATACAAGCCATTATATAGTTTGTCATGACTTACAAAATAGTGCAGGATAGAGTGTAATCTACAATGTAAACTATAATCTATAACCAGTGGAAATGCTCCAAAATGTGTTCATCAATTGTAAAAAATGTGCCACACTAATGAAGAATGTTGTTAATGTGGGAAAATGTGGGAAGGGTAAGGATCAGGGAATATGGGAATCCCCTATGCTTTTTATGTAACATTTACATAATCTAAGTATCTTTAAAAATTAAATATATATATATAAAAGGAAACATACCTGGCAGGATATCACCAGGGACTCTGAACATTATTTTGTTTTTGTGGCTTAATCAGCAATAAGTAAGCCAGGAGTAAACTTTTACACAAAGAAAAAAAAAGGCAATAATAATGATATTCACTTTTACTCATGTTATTTTCTTTATGAAAGACCATATTTTCTCATGAATCTTCAATCTATTGTCCACTGTCCTTTCCTTTCATCTGGAAGAAATTTCTTTTGCATTTCCTGTAAAGATGGTACAGTTGTCTTGAATTCCAACAACTTTTATTTATGTGGGAAGGACAACTCTCCCTCAGTTTTTGTCCAATTTTAAAAAATTAAAATTCATTTTATTTTATTAAAGAAGTTGTGGGTTTAATAAACCATCATGCATAAAATACAGAGTTCCCATATACCACCCTATTATTAACAACCTGCATTCATGTGGCAGAATTCTTACAATTCTTGAAAGAGCATATTGAAAGTTGTATTAACTATAGTCCATTATTTACAATATTCCTACAGATTCTTTTGCACAGTTCTATGTATTTAAATTTTTTTTATCCCAGTAACATACATAGAAACTAGATTTCCCCTTTAGACAACATACAAATATGTAATGCAGTGCTGTTAATTATATTCACAATGTTGTAATACCACTAACACCTTGCATTACAAAAACATTATAATTAGCCCAAATAGAAACTCTGTACAATTTAAGCCTTAACTCATTCCCTATCTTGTTCACCTGGCAAACTATATTCTCTGTTCATATTTTATGAGTTTTCTTATTCTAATTATTTCATATCAGTGAGATCATGCCATATATGTGCTTTTGTGTCTGACATTTCACTCAGATTGATGTCTTAAAATTCCATCCATGCTGTTTCATCATAACTCTATACATTTTTATGGCTGAATAATATTCAATTTTATGTACTTACCACATTTTATTTATCTGTTCATCAGTTGATGGACACTTGCATTGCTTCCATCTTTTGACACTTGGATAAAATGCTACTATGAGTATTGGAATGCAAATATCTCTTAGTCACTGTCTTCAATTTCTAAATTATACTTAGTCCTGGGTTTGTTGGATCAAATGGTACTTCTATATCTAAATTTCTGAAAACTGCCAATCTTTATTCCACAGCAGCTGCACCATTTTACATTCCCACTAGCAATGAATGAGTACCCCTATTTCTCCAAATTATTTCCAACACTTGTACATATCCATTTTTTAGGAGGTACTGAGGATTGAACCCACAATCTCATATATGAGAAACAGGTACTTAGCCACTGAAATATATCCACTCCCAAATGAGGGTTGGTTTTGGTTTTTCATTTGTTTAGTTTTTGGAGGTGCCTGAGATAGAAACCAGGACCTCATACACTTAGGAAGCAGGCACTCAACCACTTGAGCTACATCTGCTCCCCATTTTTAAATAGTGGCTATTTTAGTGAGTGTGAAATGTTATATTGTGGTTTTGATTTGCATTACTCTAATTGTTAATGATGCTGATCAAGTTTTACTGATCTTTTTGGTCATTAAAATAACTAAAAATAGATGCCATAATTTAGACTAAGTAATCCAGCAAATATTTCTCATAAAATTAGATAAGAAACATGAGAATAATTTTGATCAAATGGAAAAGGGAAACCTTTGAAATAATCTAAAGGGCCCCTAAAGAGCATGGGACTAAAACATAATATCCTATCTTCACTAATCTCAGTTCAGTTTACTGTGAAAAGGTTTGGGTTAAAGAACATTGGTGGTTTTTATTCAATAACCCTTGAAGCTGACTCAGGTAGCTCTCATATACATCCAATTTACTCCCCAGCATTCCTTGGTTGTTCACTGACTTCTACACAACTTTTCAATTATTTCCCTCACAAGTGGTTTCCATCAATATTAGCCCCAAAAGTTGGGCTTTAATAAATAACAAATGCTCAAATCAGTGTCTATCATTCTGCAAATAATGTTCCTAAGCCTCTTCATATGCCAAACTCTCATGTTGAAAGATAAGACAGATAGACCAGACACCTGGCCATTTGGATTTCATTGTCAGGTGGAGGCAGTCAAGAAAAATGTATTATTAGTGGGACAACCTTTGGTAGAAACACAGAGGTTTTGGTAAGTCTGGATAGGCAACAACATTGGACATGAATATTCAAGGAAGGCTTCCAAATTGTTGATATTTGGGTTGGTATTTGAAAGAAGGACACTCTGGATGTTATTAAAAAGCTATTGTCACAGTAATGGACATCATAGACAAGTGGTCATGGGGTGTTGTCTTTTTGTGTGAAGACCCACACAATAACCAAAAAATATTGAATTCTCATCCTGGGGAATCCTGTTTCATCCTCTAATAGGGTGGCAAGAATCCCTAGAGTAGATGGGCAGTGCCTATTAAGGGAGGACAGACCAATATGCTAGGCCCTTGGTATTAAGGTTTGCACCTTTGAACCTCATTCTTATAAATTTGAAACTTTCCTTAGTATTATATACTACCTAAGACTTACATCCTGAAAATCTCCTTATTGCTCAAATGTGGCCTCTGTCTGAGCTAAACTCAGCATATAAACTCACTCCCTTCTGCCCAGCATTGGTCAAAAAATAAATAAATCACAAGGAAATCAGAAAATATTTTGAGTTGAATAAAAATTGTGACAAATGTACCAAAACTTATGAGATGAATTTAAAGGATTTCTCAGAGGACTATTTATAGTTGTAAGCACATACTTTAATAAAGAAGAAATATTTTACATAACCCAAAGAAAAGTAAACCCAGATTTATATAAATAAGGAAAAATAAGGATTAAAGTGGACATATATGGAATAGAGAAGAGGGAAAGCAATATATTAAAAATAACAAAACCAAAAGTTGGTTCTTTGACAAGATCAATAAAATTGCCAAAGCTTTCGCTCAACTGACAAGAAAAAGGAAAGAAAATATTCATAACTAATGTCAAAAATGAAATTGTGTACATTACTGTGATGGCTAGGATAATGTGTCAACTAGGCCAGGTAATTGTGCCCAGCTGTTGGGTCCAGCAAGTCTGGGGCTAATTGCATCTGCATCAATCAGCAAGATTGGATGAAGAATGGATGATGCTGTTATCCATTCAGTTGACTGCTTATAAAAGGGAACTGATTTCAACATT